>PVKN010000082.1:0-118561 GCA_004027915.1 Capromys pilorides | reverse complement strand
TTAGCCTATGAGTTTCTTTATGAGTTAAGTGTGTTTCTTGTATACAGAATATTGTTGGGTTTTGTTTCCTTATCCATTCTGCTAGTCTACTTCTTTTAATTGGAGAATTGAGTCCATTTGCATTGATAGCTATAATTGAAATGTATTGGCTTATTATTGACATGACTTTTATTTACTACTGTGTACCTCTTTTTCTCCTATGTTTAATTGGTTGTCCTGTTTGGTGGGATCTTTCCGTTCGCATTTGTTGAGTTCAAGTTGTTTTGGTCCCTCTCTAAAATATTTGTTAGTATACTGTGTAGTGTTGGCTTTGACGTCATGAAATTCTTTAGTTGTTCCTTGTTGTGGAAGTATTTCACTTCTCCCTCGTACTTGAAAGAGAGTTTTACCGGGTATAGCAGTCTGGCCTGAAATTTGTTTTCATGGAGGACTTGAAACACTCTGCTCCATGTCCTTCTTGATTTCATGGTTTGTGAAGAGAAGCCTGCCATTATTCTGATGGGTTTTCCTTTAAATGTGATCTGTTTCTTTTCTCTAGCAGCTTTTAATATGTTATTCTTCTGCTGGATTTCTGGGATCTTGATTATTATATGTCTTGATGTGTTTTTAGTCGTGTTGATGTTATTTGGCGTTCTGTATGCTTCAGTTTCCTGAATATCCGATTGTTTTCTCATATTTGGGAAGTTTTCTGCTATTACTTCTGCCCACATTCTTTTTATATCATTTGTATTGACTCCTTTTTTCTCATTGATTCCTATTAATCTCACATTGTTTATTCTTGCATCATCTTGCAGGTGTTGAATTATTTTTTCCTGCATCCTGGTTGTTTTTAAGAGATCCTTTCTTGCCTTTTCACTAGCTGCGAGCGTGTCTTCAAGATCTGAGATTCCATCTTCACTTTCGTTCGTATGGTTTTGCCAGCTTGTGATTGAGATTTTATTTTCTTGTATATCTCTTTGATACTGTTTCAGGTGATCTATTTCTTTCTTATATTGCTCAGTCATGGAATCCATCATTTTTCTATTCTCCTCTAATTTTTTATCAATGTCTTCTTTAATATTACTTAGGTCTTTCATTATAGTTATCCTTTCTTTTTCTATTTCAGAGGTTATTTCTGTTCTCATTTCCTCTCCACCTTTCTGCAGTTGTTCTACTTTAGTCGCTATTAATTTAGAAATGACTTTCAAGTTCAGAAATTATTTCTGATCTCATTCCCTCTATGCTTTTCTGCAGCTGTTTTTGAACTTCAGTCTCTAGTACTTCAAAGATTTCTTTTTTAACTTCAGAGCTTACCTCCAATCCGAGTTCCTCTATACATTTCTGCATTTGTTTGTTTACTTCAGATGCTATGAATTCAGAGATTTTGGCTGCATGATTCCCAATTTCTTGTATGGTAGTGACTCCTGTATTTGTTTCAGGTGGGCTCGGGACCTGAGATTGTATTTTGCTCCTTGTCTGTATCATTCTGAGTAGCTGTGATCTTTGGTGCAGGACTGCGTGCCCACGGGTTGTTCCTTCAGACCAGGCTTGTGGAACTGCTGAGCTGCTTGTATGCCGGGGGAGGGGGGTCTCACTCATCTGACGGGTCTGGCACCAGGTGATAGGCTGCACTGGCGGTGGGCCAGAGGATGTCTCATGTGGCGGGTCTGGCGCTGCCTCTTGCCCTCACTTTTTAATAGCAGAACATAAAGTTTGCCTTTCACACATTTCCAGGTGACTGTTTCAGGAGTGCTAAGTATATTCATGCTGCCTTGGGGCTGCCAACTCCCCTCCAGATGTTTCTTGCCATCCTCAAATGAAGCTGCCTTCCTAGAGCTGCTTCGTCTCTATGGATGTGAGGCTCTAGGGACAGCCCAGAGGGGACCTAGGCAGCATTTGTCCATCTTTGTGTTAGCCGCGTTGCAATGTCCTTTACTTTGAAAGCAGACTAATCGTTCATGGGCCCTGTGATGGCTGCTCTTGACTGCCAGCCGACTTGTTAGCAGCACCTAGGAACTTAGACAAGCATTCGGTGTCTGAGCCATGGGGAGAAACCTGCTGTGTGTGGGGCCACAAGCACAGGTGAGGGGGGAGCTCCTCTGCTCCAGGGATGTTGTTTGCTGCTGCCCTGGCTGGGGACATCAGAGCCCAGCTGCTCCAGCCCTTCCATGTGGACTCAGGAGCTGAGGGGCCTCAGCCCAGGGCCAGGCCATTCCTTGTTCCTCCTGTTCTGGGACTTGCAGCTCCTCTGAGTGGCAGCTGTTTTCCGCAGCTATGCTCATGCAGGCAGCCGAGGGAGCTATCAGCCTCCAACCCTGAGTGCCACGCTGCTGACTTCTCACATAATCACATGTTCATCCTGTTGCTCTGCTGAGGCCCTCCCTGGCACTTCAGAAGCTTATCGACTCCATCTCTCCCTCTGCCTCCAGCCACCATGAGGGGCCTTGTGCTTCTGCTGTGACATCCTGTCTCCCTCAGCTAGGAGCCAGGGGAGGAGGACAGAAATCTGTGCCACAGGACCAGATGAGTCTTTCTGTTCCCAGACCCTTTGTCCAAACATGTAGATGTCACACCAGGTTCATCTCTGTATCTGCCTTCAGCTGCTGTGAGCAGACCACGCAGCCGTGTGTGGGAGTGAGGGGTGTTGCTGCAGGTCCTCAGGTCCCATGTGACCAAGGGGGCCTCCTACTGGAGGGTAGGGTGGCTGCACCACTACAGGTCCCTTGGCTCCCCACATGGCCACACAGGGGACCCTGGTCTGTGGACAGCAGTTGTCCTGGTGCCTGAGGGGTCCAGGTTAGCTGCTCACCCTTCAGGATGCAACCTCTGTGTTGTCCTGAGGGTCTCCAAGGCCACACACATGCTGGAGCTGAATACACTATGAGGCTCCGTCTTCCAGGGTCTGTGGCACCAGGGCCGTGTTTCCAGGGCAAGGGCCCTGCTGAAGGGGCTTTGGGAGGTCTTGGAGCACAGGACTCAGCTGCCAGGACCTGGGTTCGTATCAAGACTCAACCCTGGATCTCCCCTTGTTTTTTTCCAGTGCTGGAGTTTAAGCCCAGAACTTTCACACTGAACTATAACCCCAACCTTTTTAATTTTTATTTTGAGGTAAGTCATGCTAAATCACTGAATTGCCTAGGCTGGGCTCAAATCTGCAATCCTCTTGCCCCAGCTTCACACAGAGGGTGAACCCTGCCCTGGCTTCTTCCTCATCCTGTAGGCTTTCCGGAGCCTTATACCTCTGTGTTCTCATACTGCGTGCTGGGCTGTATACATATTTTATATCACTCAACTGTCACTGAAGACCCAAAGTGAGTGCACCAGCGTGCTTAGATGCCAGCACACACTGTCTTACAGTGAGGTGAGGACAGAGTTGTGGCTCGGGCATTGGCACCAGTTCGGTCCAAGGCCCTCGTCCCAGTGACTGGTGCTGCTGACCAGGGCATTGCAGGGTGCAGAGCATCTTCATGTAGCTCTCAGTCCTGATCTCACTTGACATAGTCACATGTGGACAGCCCTTGCCTATGGAAAGTCCCTGGATAAGGTCCTGGGGCTAAGACTCCAGCACAGGGACAGGTCTGTCCCTACCATAGGTCCAGTGGTAACAGGAGGGAGACTGAGGCAGGAGTGAGCATATTCCCTGAGGCCCCTGGCTCTGAGGTGGGTCCCGAGATGGCCTCCCTTTGCAGTCCCCCACCAGCCACCTGAGGTCCTGGGGCCTCCAAGTGGGGCAGTGGTAGGGTGCTTTGGATGCAATCATCACAGTGTCCTTTCTGCTGCCCACTCATGGCTCCCACGATGCTGACTGCAGGGTGTGTAGTCAGGGGCAGGGAACACTGTAGAGGACACCCTGCTGTCTTGAAATGCACAGGGCTGTGTGGCCACGATGGTGTCTCCCAGGAGCAGTGGATGTCAGGCCCATATGGGAGGCACAGATCACATGGATGCAGGTCTGTGGCTACTGCTCCATGGGTCAGGTGTGGCCTTGGCCATGGCTCTGTGGAGCAGGGTGCCCCTTGGGGCTGAAAGGGGAAGGGAGTAGGCAGTGGAAGGAACGGATGTCTTCAAACAGCACAATCTTCCCAGCTGTGGGCCATCCTTTTGTATTTTCTGCCTTGTTTTCATGTGTCCCTGCACTTCCTGATGGTGTCAAAGGACAGATTGCAGAAGTACTAAAATATTTCTCACTAAGTACCTCACAGTGATTCTGGTCTGGCCTGAAACAGGAAGTTCTGTGAGGCCTGTCACCGGAAGTCTGCTGTACTCTGCCAGCCTGTGCCACCCATGTAGATCAGCTGGACCCTGGGCTGATATATAGCAGAGCACCACACTCAAGGGCCTAACTCACAGGCACTTGCACTTCACAGCTTCGAGGTTGAGGCACTGCGGGCTGTTTGTTTCCAGGTGTCTCCCTGTCTGTGGCCGGTGGGGTCTCCTGTCCTCTGTGTCTGTCCTGATCTCCTCAGTCTTGTTGGGTTAGGACCCTAGGGGCCTCATTTTCCCCTCATGTCCTCTGCAGTGCACTGAGGTGGTGAGGCTGGATCCATTGTGAGAGTGGAGTAGGCCTGGCCTCTGGAACTATGGTGCTTAGTGTCTTGACTGGCACAGGAACAGCTGACAGGTATAAAATCTCCCTCAGGCCCTCTGTCCACCATGAGGGACATAGGCTCCCAGAGCCTCTGCCTGGAACGATGTGGGTCTAAGGCCCAAAGAAGCCCAGGTCACCACAGTGCTGTCCATGATGGGGGCCAGGTAGGGACCTGGGGCCTAGGAGGGATGCGACCCCTGCAGCTGCTGGGTAGGCAGTAGGCCACCTCTCAGAGAGCAGGGATGGCCTTGCCAGAGGGTGCTTGGGCTGGGTACCAAGGACAGAGTGCTCAGCCTTAGCAGTTGCTGGTAAGCTCCATGTCCAGTAAGACCTGACCCTGAACCTCACTACCCCAGCAGTCTCTGAAGGAGGGGTGTGCACCTACCCACAAGAGTGGGTGACAGGGACGCCACCACAGCCTCTGGAGAGGAAGTTGGCCTTTGTCAGGGGATTTCCAGCTAGGGACCATTTTTATTGAGGACACAGTGCCTGTGAAAGGTCTGTCTTGTATCAAATGAGTCCCTGGAGAGGGAGGTCAGGACACAGAGACAAGGGGAGACAGAGACATAAAGAGACAGAAACAGAGTGAAAAACAAAAAAGAAACACAGACATAGAGAAGGACAAGGAAGAGGGGACAACCTTAGCTGTCTAGGTCCCTGCAGCACCATGCAAGGCAGCAGCCTTGGGGACCAGGGGATGAACTCTCACCCCTCACTGGCCTTCTCCCCACAGGCTGTGCTGCTGGTCCTTGTCATCACAGTGAGATCCTATGCCCCTTGCTCATCCTGACCTTGTTCCCATAGAAGCCAGTGTCCTCCTCCACAATTCTGCCTAAGTCAGATGACAGAAAACTGAAGCAAGGACCAGAACCTCCCAAGGTTCCAGGATATAGTATGGAGGTCTGAGATGTGCTGCTGGACCTGGGCCTCATTACACTCACTAGGGAGGGCTTAGCCGGATGCCTGGCCTGACTGAGGCTACCTGTGTCTGTCCCTCAGGGTCTGTGAAGGCTGAGGTAGGGACAGGCACACTCCCCCAAGGAAATCCTTACCTTACTAGGTGGTGCTGATGGCCCAGGGAGGGCATGCGTCGCCATCTTCACTGTGAACCAGGTCACTGCAATAGAAGTGACATTGTGAAATACCTGGACACTGAGGAAAAAACCAGGCATGGCTGCTGCTCAAGGTGCTTGTGTGTTGGACTTCTCCCCTGTGATTGGTGTGTCCTGTCCTGGTTCAGCACCCTCTGAAAGCCACTGTGATGTTGCAGCCGTTACTGTTGGTTTCATGGTCTTTCGCACCAGCTCCCTTGGCATTTTTGGTGGAGGAGGTAGTGAGAAGCATGCTCAGCTGTATGACTTTCCTGAGGGTGTTTTCTATGGGGTGAGGTCCTGGTCTCAGGCCCTGAACCTCTGCAGCTGGGCCACAGTGTGGAAAGGTGGTGTAGCTACTGTGTCACAAGGCCCCTCCTTCCCTGGCCTGGTATGGCCTCCCAGGGAACAGCAGGGCTGCTCCTGATGACCTGATGCCCATGTGCCCAGGGATGTGTGGACAGCCACCTCACTCTTAGGTGGATCATCCTCCCATGACATAGGGTTGGTGGCACTTGGTGGGCCCAATCTCTAGTGCAAGTCAACACATTTGGTATTTGGAATGTAGGGATGCTTCCCCTGCCAGGTTCTGGGTCCAGGGCAGAAAGGTCCTCCAAGGGAGGATGGATCTTTTCTGGAGTAGAGGCTCTGCTTCAGTAGTGGCCCAGTCTTGTGCCCATTGCAGTCCTGTGGGTAGCAGGCCTCACTTCTCCAGGTCCAGGGCTCTGGGACCTTCTCACTATGTGAGAAAGGCAGACACCTCACACCCAGTCTGCTTTTCTGAGGTCCCCTTGGCAGTTGGGCTCTTTAAAGTACTTCTCAATGAGGCCTTGAGCTTGACTTCCATGGATTTTTGAGGTCTACATGGCCTCTTACACCTTAGATGTCTAGTTTCATGCCTAGCCTGACACCCCACTTGCCCCTGGCTGTGTGGTGAGCACTCAGACCTGAGGCAAACTGCAGCTGTCTGGCTGGTAGGCACTGTCCTAAGGCAGGGTCCAGTTGCTGTGTCAGAGGCCCCAGTTCTGTCCCTCACACTCACTTCCTTGAGAGGTCTGGGAGCCCAACCTAAGGGGACACAGCTAGGCTGGGTCCATGGATCATCCTGAGAGCCCAGTGCCAGGGAGAAGGCACGGCCACTGCCCAAGGACCAGTGTGTGTGAGCACAGCTACTGTTAGCCATGCCTGTACCTAATACCCATGAGAGCCCTGCTCCACTCCTGTCCTCTTTCACCTATGGTCCTATGAGTTTGGCACAGCCCTTCAAGCAGGCCAAGGGCCACACAGAGCTGCACTGGGCCCTGTACCTTCCTGAGGCAGGATCAAGCCCCAGTGGTTATGGGCAGGCATCTTGCACCCAGCAAAATATCTGGCTGCAGCCTCAGCAGTTATCTTCACCATGGTCCTCTCAAACCCTCCAGAGTGCCCCTGGGAACTCTGCAGTGGAAGCCACCATCCTGGGCATCCATCCTTGGCCATGCCCCTCTTTGCACAGTGCCTGCCCTGTGGGATAAACAGTTGCCAGTGGGACTGAGGGACCTCCAGTCTGGCCTGTGGGGTCTGCAGGGTGCAACCCGGTGACAGGGTTGGGATATGAGGGGGACCACATCCAGAAGCCAAACTGCTTCCTTTGGGAGACACCTTCATCTCAGGCTCTGTCATGGACAAAGCCATGCCACCCCTGCCCCTGCCACAGGAGCAGGGAAGGGGGAACTTCTGTGCCTGGAGTGCTGGGCTGTGGTTGTCCTGCTAGCAACAGGAAGCCAGTACGAACACTGGGCCCACACACCACAGCCATCGCCTGGCCTCCTGCCAGGTCAGCTCCCTTGTCCTCATCAAGCAGTGTGGTCCCAACTGTGGAGCACACAGGCTTCCCAAACACCCAATCGTCATGGCCTCAGACCATGAACCCAACACAAGGTTATGCCACAACCTACAACTGGAGAGCCGCCCAGCCAGATACTGGCCACCACCTGTGCCTGGGTCCCCTGAGCAGTAAGACCAGGATGGGAACCAGGTCCCAAAGCCCCACTGGCAAGGCTACCACTAAGCACTGTTCCTGGGGCAGCGCTGATCCCTACCGACCGTGACCTCGCCACATGTGCGAGTGCAGAAGGGTGCCCAGCCCAGTGAAGCTGCACAGACCCTGCTTTCAGCTGGGGAAGAGGGCGAGTGGTTGGGGACGGAGCAGTAGCCACAGGGAGCCTCACCTAGGCACAGCCTCGCCTGTGGCCTCCTGGAGTCAGCACAGGATTCATGGGCCCCAGGCGCTGAACCCTCAAGCCGCTGCTCTCCCTCCCAGGGCCTCCCCACACTGAACTGAGGGCACAGCTCCGGGTACCCCTAGGTGCTGGCCCTGGATGAGACCTTCACTGCCCCAAGTGCCCCATGATGTGGGCTGTGGGCCTGCCATGGCCCAGCAGACGCCATGGCCTTGGAGAGGGGATGCTTGCTGCCTCTGTGCCCTCTCAAAACCGGGTGTGCCCTTCCTGGTGTCCAGGGTTCCCGCAGGGACTTGGAGCTGCGAGCACCTCATCCTACTCACTTGCTAGTGACACCGCAAGGAGAGCCCGGGAAGGGGACCTGAGACAGATGCAAAAGAGGTGATCCTCTTTGAGTCTTTTGGTCCCAAGGGTCACCAAGGATAAGCTTAGCCTGTCCTCTGAGCCCAGTGGTGACTCCCAAGAAAGCAGGTTCAGAAACACTGTTCTGCACTGTTACTGTGTCCCCTGAGCTGGTGTAGCCAGCTCTGGCCAAGCAGGGACACTTCAGGTGGCCACTCCAGGGCTGTCCCATTCTGGCAGCTTCCTGCCTCTGCAGCCCCCTCCTGGCCAACTTGACCGCCATGGTGCTGTCCGGACCATCTGCTCTTCCTGAGAGCCAGTCACTCCCCTCCCCTCCCCAAGTGACACTCTGGGTACCTGCAGGGAAGGCAGGACGGCCAGGGCTGGCCCTGCTGCCCACCTCCCTGAGCCCCTTCTCTGCAGCCACAGCTCCAGGAGGGCCCTCTTCAGGGACCCAGACATGGCCTACAGGGGCTGCCTCAGGCAGGGGCAGGGGCATGTCCCATCCAGCAGGGTGGTCAGTGAGGCTAGGGGGTGGGGTCCCAAGCACAGGTAGATCCCCCAAATCACAAAGTCCACTTGCCCATCCCCACCAGCATGCCAAGGCTGGAACAAATGGGAGCAGAAAGACCAGTGTGGCACAGGACACGAGATGTGGGGGCAGGGACAAGGCAGCCCAAGCACCCCAAAAGCTGAGTGTCCTCGCATCCCAGCCCCCATCTGGAAGTCAGTCTGGTCCCTGCCTCAGGATCTGGTCAGGAAGTGTGGGTGGTGAGTGCGTGGGGACCTGATTTCAGGATGACTGTGCCCAGAGGAAGCTGCCCGTCAGCACCAGGACAGAAGCACCAGGAACCAGTTCCTGTTCTCTTGGAGCCCTGAGCCATTTCCTGAGAGACCGCAGAGCCTGGAGAGCCTGGCCCAACTTCTCTAGAAGGGAACTGGGCACCAAGACGGACACCCATGCCAGCTCCTGGTGGTGAGGGCAGAGGTAGACAGACATTTACCCCGGTATCTGCAGGGAGCACTTCTATTAAAACCAGCACTGCCTTTCCACAACAGGATAAAATACCTTTACCATCCCAGCCACTTATAAGTGCCACCATTCAGGAGCACTGAGCACCTTCTCATACCACCCATTCCAGCTCTCTGCCTCAGCCCTCTGCCTCTGACCTACAGCGGCTCACTGTGGCTGCTAGGGAAGGTATCGACCTGGGCCTTTGCTCCTGGCCCAGCCCAGGCTGTCAGAGTGTCCCTGGGTGTCTGTGAAGTGTGTGTCACAACTCCCTACCACATGGCTTGGGCTCTGCAGGTGATAGATGGGGCATATTCAGATTAGGAACCCTCACTCCCACTGGCAGCCCCACATCCCCCATCCCGTAGGGAAAGACCAGGCTGTGGTCAGTAACACACCAGAGACACAGAACACCTCTCTGAAGACCTGGGTGTTATGACCTCAAGACTGCCCCCTCCATCCCATGGGGGCCATGTCATTTCCAGCTCAGAACCATACTGTACTCCCTTGCCCTGTGACCTTGGAGATAGAAAGGTCATCCACGGGCTTGGCCTGACCATTGGAAAAGCCTGGGATACAGTCCGCGCCCAAGCCCCATACCTTGTCTATCACCCCATGCTGGCCTTGCCCACTGCCTTGCCCTGGCACCTGACATGTGTGCCCAGCCCTTGTCGCCTCTGCCCCAGGCCTGTGGCCATGCCCTGCTGTGGATGGGCGAGGGGACCCCACAGGAAGGGTGGGCTCGGGCAGGGGGCTGAGCAGGTAGTGTGAGGGTCAGATCTCAGGACACTGAGGGAGGCATGGACACTCCTGCTCCTTCCTGGGGCCGAGCCAGACACAGGCACCTGCAGGGCACAGGCCAAGTCTGGGTTTTCCTTGCTGACTCGTGGTCTGGGACTTTCCTGGATAGGTCCCTTGCCAAAGAGACAGCTTTGGGGAAACCCCGAGCAAGTGAAGGTGGAATAGCCAGGGCAGGGCAGCCAGGCCCTTTCACAAATGGGTCACACCTCAGGGTCCCTCCCCAACTCAGCCTTGACCTCATTTCTATCTCAGCAGCACCGCTAGGGAATGCTTCCAAGCTGTGCTTCTAGGACTCCTCGCTCCTCACCGTGGGGTCCCCTCCAGCATCGCCCCTCCTTTTCTCTCTTTCTCACATGAGCCCTGTAAGTCTGTTAGGAGTGCCCCAGGAGGGTTGGGCTTCCATACTGGCTAGGAGCCTTGGACGCCCTCACCTTTCTCCCTTCCTGAGAGGAGACCCTGTATCCCCAGTCTCATCTGTCTGTATGGCCTGGCCGTTCCCCCCAGGAAGGGCCTTCAGTGCCAGGTCGTCTTGGTTGTCATGTTCAGTGAGACATACTTCCTTGCCACCTTGTGGGTCTCAGGCCCCTGAAACCCAGCCAGGACAGTACTGAGGACCTATGTCAGCATAGCGTGTCCATTGGACTCATAGCAGAAAGAAATCCCCTTCCCAACGGGACTGCAACCACCCACGGGCCGGGGCCTGGGAGGAAGGGAGGGGAATTGCTGGGACTTCCCTGGGAAGTGGGACTCGCCTGGCTTTTGCTTTCCATTTCTCCAGGTTGCAGCCTGATTACTGCCAGGCCCTGTGGGCACAGTCCAGCTATGGGGCAGGGAAATCTCAGCCTCTCTGATCGCCAGCTGGGGCCTTAGTTTCCCTCCTAGCTGTGGGAGGCTGATTGCCCTGGCCAGTGTCACCCTGCTCCCATGACTCAGGTCTCCACTGGTTGTCGGGTATGCCTGATACCTCAGCACAGGGCACAAGGGGAGCATACAGGATCCCCTGCTCAAATGGTGCCAAAGCTCTGGGGCTTATATTGGTGCCTATGTGCATCAGCGGAGTATTCCTGAAGGGCTGGGACTATGCCTGTTGTATCTGCTGTAAAAATCACTCATGGAGCTGGGCTGGTGGCTTCTGCCTATAATCCCAACACTTTAAGAAGCTGAAATAGGAGGATCATAAGTTCAGGCCTAGCCTGGGCAACCTAGTGGTTTAATGAGAAACCCTGTATCAAAATAAAAAGGGCTGGATTTGTAGCTCAGTGAGAAGGCTGTGGGTTCAATCCCAGTACTGTAAAAAGAAGGAGGAGAAGGAGGAAAATGACACACAGAGAGAGACACAGAGAGAGGGACAGAGACAGAGACAGGGAGAGAGAGACAGAGAAGGAAAGAAAGAAAAGAAGAAAGAGACAAGCAGACAGAAAGAAAGAAAAAAAGAAAAGAAATGAAAACAAAAGGACACTGCACTGGCTCGTGAGGCTAGCAGGATAAATGTGGGGGTGGCACACTGTGAAATAAACCCCAGCGTGTGAGTCATGAATAGCTGGGGCATCTGGCTGGCCTACATCATCTTGGTAGGACTGCTGCATGTGGTTCTACTCAGCATCTCCTTTCTTAGCATTCCTGTTGGCTGTACCCCAATCACAACTTGGCAATGTATGTCTTCCTATGCACAGTGAAAGGGACACCCTTAGAGACCCCTGACCAAGGAAAGGCTCATCTCTTCACACATTGGGAGCAGATGGATGCTGGCCTCCAGTTGACCTCTTCCTGAAAGTTCCTTAGCTTCTCTCCTGTTATATTGTGAGTTTGTGGTGGGTAGGGGAGATGCTAGATGAGAAGTGGCTCCAAGGTAGGAAAGTCCATAGCAAAGCTTGGAAAAGCAGTCCAGCATGGTGGCTCATGTTTGTAATTCCAACACTTGGGAGGCTGAAGCAGGAGGATCATCTGGAGTTTGAAGCCAAGCTGAACTGCACAGTGAAACTGTGCCTTAAGAAACAAACGAAAAGTAAAAGATTGCCCATCTAAGTTGCTTTAAAGACATTACAGTGTACTAGTTCTGAGCCTACAGAGAGCAACAAAAAGTAGAAGATGGTAATCAAGCACTTCTTGGTGCCTCCTTGGTATTAGAGCAGTGGAGAAGGAACTGAGAAGAGACAAAACTACTAAAACCAAGTGTCTTTACCCTTCCTAAAGAAGTGAGTATATAAAAGTAGAGCTGATATTAGCCTTCAAAAACTTACTGGGGAGAGTGGAAGCAAAGAGGACTCTTTAACAGTCATAGCCTAAAACAGCTTTAGCTGTTGTTTGTCATTAACAATTAACAAACACAGACTGCTTTATAATCTTCAGTTAAAAGTGCTGCCTGATTATCTCAATCCCAAAGTAAATGCTATTGATACAGCTGGAATATTTTCAGACTCCAAGAACTACATGCAATAAAACTGATCTCTTAAAAGAGAAGAGATGATCACTGGAAAGTCCTGAACGTGCATCGGGAAGGCCAACCTCACTCGTCCTATTTTTTCCTCTCCCAGCTACCTTCTGGCCAGCTTCCACACCAAGTATGACATTGCCCACTTCCTCATCAACACTACCTCACTGTTCAGTGTACTGCTGCGTAAGTTGCCCCAGCTCCATGAGTTCATCTTTTTGGCATCAACAGACACTGAGGGATGAGGCTGAGGACAACCCCACAGGCATGGAGACGGCAGCAGAACAAAGGACCAAAACCTCTTTCCTTTCTCCAAACTATCTTTTGTTTCTTAAAAGGCTGAGAACTATACAGCCTTTCCCAAACTGAGGAAGAGAAGAGATCAGAAAATGGAACCACTGGATCCAGGCCTGTTAAGGGCAAGACGGAGGCAGGAAAGGCAAATGAGGTTAAGAGCTACATCGCTCTCCTCTACAACAGGAAGCTGTATTTGGACAGTTTGTTTGTTGATTACATTTTCCATATTTTTTCCCCTACCACTTTTCTACCTTGTTTTGCTGTATATTTTCCTTATAATAAAGAATTTTTAAAGCATTTCGTGTTTATTTCTCTCTCTGTGTGTGTGTGTATATATATATATATATATATATATATATATATATATAATAAATTTATGATTTTAACCATTGATTAGTGTACAAATCAGTTGGATTATGTACATGTACACTGTTGGATAAGGATCACAACTGTTTTCAGAGCTTTTTCATCCAACAGAATCTCAATTTCCATAAAATACAACTTCCAATCACCATCCCTCTCTTCTCTCCCCTTCCTCTTGTTTTCCTCTCTTTCTCTTCTTTCTTTCTTTCTTTCTTTCTTTCTCTCTTCTTTCTTTCTTTCCTTTTTTTTTGGGACCAGGGTTTGAACTCACAACCTTGCACTTGCCAGGCATGCACTTGTGCCATGGAGCTATCATCCCAGCCCCTCTTTCTTTTTTCTCTTTCTTTCTTTCTTTCTTTCTTTCTTTCTTTCTTTCTTTCTTTCTTCTTCTTCTTCTTCTTCTTCTTCTTCTTCTTCTTCTTCTTCTTCTTCTTCTTCTTCTTCTTCTTCTTCTTCTTCTTCTTCTTCTTCTTCTTCTTTCTTCTTTTTTCTTTCCTTTCTTTCACTTAGAGACTAGGCATGAAGACTCTGGGTTCAATGTCCAGTCTCTAAGAATTTCTTTCAAAAAGAAAAAGAAAAGGAGTTCTGGGGAGAAACTCGACAGTTTAAGTGCCTGCCTGGCAAGCACAAGGACTAGGGTTTAAACCCTGGTTCCACCTGCCATGCTGAACCCTGGGTGCACCATGCCAGCCACTGAAATCAGACGTGGTTGTGAACACCTATGATTCCAGCACTGGAGACACTGAGACAGGAAGATCACTACAAGTTCAAGCTGCATAGTGAGACCCTGTACCAAATAAATAAATTTTTAAAAAAAGAAAAAAGAAGAAAGAAAGAAGAAAGAAAGGAAGAAAGAAAGAAAGAAAGAAAGAAAGAAAGAAAAAAGAAAGAAAGAAGAAAGAGAAATCATGTATGAGTGCCTTGTAGTGCTTTAACCCTCTTGGTCTCTCAGGTACACCGACATGTCCCCGCAGACCTCGTGACCACAGCACCTTTGCTCTCTCATGCACTGAGCCTTCCTTTCTATCTTTAGTCCTGTAAATAGTTAACCAGGTATGATTTTGTGCATGCTTCACATCCACCACAGCCTGTGTGCTCCAGCTGGCTTGGATGGGTCACGCATGCCTGGTGTAGTTGGCAGGATGGGAGCTACTGGCTACCCTGCGATAGCGCCCCCAGAACTGGAGTCCTGGCCAGCAGTTCACAGCCATGTGTTTCTGTCAGGGAAGGAGGCCCCTCACTACTGCCCACATCCTGCAGCCTCTTTTTCTGCTGAGATGGGTCACAGGAACTGGGTCATGGACTGTGACACCCACCTGATGGCTTCCCTGAGTGTCCATGAGAACCTAGAGCACGGGCTTATTTTTACTGCAGTAACCTGAGGCTTAACATAAGCCTGCAGATTAGTGTGCTGTCCCGCAGCAGACTAAAATTCTAATGAGTTAGAACAGAGGAATTCCCTCACACGCTGGAGGTTGGTGTTGGTCCCCTTCACCTATGATGTATGTTATCAACTGCTGTCTGTGTTGGCTTCTCTGGGTTGCAATCTGACCTCTGCCAGGTCCTATGGGCATAGCCCAGCTATGAAGGGGTGGGGGTTCAGCCTCCCTGATTCCTGCCCTGGGCCTCAGTTTCTCTTCTGGCTATGGGGGGCTAACTGGTCCCAGTCACACTGGCCTATGTCACCCTGCCCCAGGACTGAACTCTAACAATAAATCTGTGCTTGTGAGCAGAGGGGGACTCAGTGCTCTCCTTTTTAGCCTAAAGTCAAGGCTTTAGCATTTGCTGTTCAAAAACAGCCACATATGAGGTGGTTTGTGAGCCAGATAAGCTGGGGATACAGGACAGATGCCCATCCTGGGGCTTCAGGGCAGGATAAGTGAGGCAGGAGGCAAAGGCTGAGCCCAAAGTGGGTGGGAGCTGTCCTGGCTATAGGACCCAGTGTGCTGGAGACCAGGGTTTGGAGACTGCACAAAAAGCCTACAGACCTGGGCACTGGGTGGCTCCAGATCCATGTGATGTAGCAGGGTAGGAGGAAGGACATGCACGCATGGCTCAGACTACAGCTCTGTCCCCAGACACCAGGCTGCTGAACTGCCACTATGCCTACCCCTCCCTGTGCAGGCCAGGAACTTGGCCACAGGTGAGACCACTGACTGCCTGGCTCCTTGCATGCCTATCTCCTTCCCTGAGCCCTGGACCTTCCCTGCGCATTGTGCCCAAATCCCAGCAGGGTTGTGAGAGAAGCAGACCTAGTGTTGGCTCAGGAGGGGGCAGTGCCCAGGCCACACATTTGGCCTGGTGTGATCCCAGACAGCAGCCCCACCTACACAGGTGAGCCAGGAAGCCTCCATTGGGTTTGCTCCAGGCCCTCATAGGGACAGGTCACTGCCATGGGTTGTGCAGAACTGGGGTCAGGTGGGAGCCAAGGCTAGGCTGTGTGCCCAGAGCTGAGGACATGAAAGCAGGCAGATGTGGTCATGGGATTTCTAGGGCTCTTCCTTAGGGGAAACTGGAGTGGGGAATGGAACCCCTCCTTTCCCCTGGGGGGTCTGGCATGGGGAGGTGGGCAGGGGCCTATTCCTGGTGGCCTGCCCTGCAGATAGCTGAGCCTGCTGCAGGTTCTCATCCTCCTTGAACCTGCTGTGCACGTGCTTGTGTGTGTCCATGTGTGTATGTGCTCATGTGTGTGCACTGCCAGGCAAGCACAGGCTGCAGGCCAGAGGTGAACGTGTGCCAAGCGCCAGAAGGGCCTGGGCTCCACCGTCACCTGTGGGCTTCTGTCTGTGCCCTGTCTGCAGCCCAGAGGACAGGACTAGGGCTGGGGAAGGACAGCAGTGCCTCAGGCCTGGGCCCAGAACCATGCTAGGGAAGCCCCAAGTTGGGAACAGGACAGCACTTCCTCGTCTGCCCTGTGCAAGCTGGGTCATGGGCTTGGAATGGCCATACTCACTTCCTCCCCACTCTAGGTGGTGGAAGGGGCCCCGAAAGCGAATCCCAAGCTGGTGTGGGGTTTCCCTGACCCAGAGAAAGGGAGGAAGTCAACCCAAGGGAAGGCAAGGCTTGGGGACAGGAGCCACATCTGGGAGCTGCTGCTGTTCCAAGCTGGGCACCTTCAAACAGCTGCCTCTTGCATTCTTGTGATCCATGGATGACCTCTTTCCAATGCACTGGGGCCCCTCTTCCTGTGAGGTCAGAGGAGACACAGGCCCCCCCTGCTCTAGGAGCGTCTTTTCTGGACAAAGTCAGCTTCACAGCTCCAGGAACCTGCATTAGGGGTACCACTCACAGTATTTGGGCTCTGTCACATGTCCTATTCTATGTCCCCTCTTGCAGTCACCCCAACTACTGCCCTCCCAAACACCCAGAGGTAGATATTACACATCCTCTTATCCTGCTCACACTGGTCAACTGGGCAGAGGGATGAATGCCACACACATGGCCCTCATAGTGTCCCTAGGCAGACCATTGCTGGGGTGTAGCTTGGGGTTGCACCTGGGCCTGAGGGGTAGAGGAGTGCTGTCCGCAGCTGCTTCTACCAGCCCTGGCCCGCATCTGAGCTGATTTTCTATTTCCTTGAGGCGCAAACTCTGTGGTGCCACCAGCACTCAGTCTCATGTCCCATGGGACAGCAGAGTGCTATGGCCACTGTGGATATGGTCTGTCCACTCCTCAGAAAGCCAAAGGACCCCATGGAGCAGGCAGGTCCACTCCTAGGGATGGCAGGATGCCTAAACAAAGACTACACACAAATGTCACAGCACCTTTTATAGGTGCCAGGGCAGGGGAATCGACTGGAGGCATGGGGCCTGGTCATAGGATGGAATGATACCTAGCAATGAAAAGGAGTGGCGCTCTGGAATGCGCTGTGTGGTGGAACGGGCAGCCATGGGAACACTGTTTGGGGAGAAAGAGCAGACACTGCACTGTCCACATGTGCAGAATGTCCAGGCCAAGTGGCCACAGGGACAGAAAGTAGTGCTGCTTTCTAGATCCCAAGGGGAAGGACAGGATGTTGAGAATGGCTCAGGGTTTGCCCATAACTTCTGTTAAGAACTCGGCAAGGCGCTGCTTGCACAGTCGTGTGGATGCATTGAGTTGAGCCCTTTAAAGTGGTGAAATTTCCAGAAGCTTTTACATTATGTGCATTTTCCAGAAAAACTCGGAAGTTATGGGTGGACCCTGAGCCATTCTCAACTCCCACCTGAGCTCGGAGTTCAGTGAGGTATGGCTGGGTTCCTGCTTGGGAGCAAGGTCTTGCCTGGATCATTTGGGTGGCTGTGGGAGGAGACTCCTGTGGCTGCAGAACAGAATCCTGCAGCAGTGTCCTCCGCTGTGAAGCAGGGCTGGCCAGACTGCTGGCCACTGTGTGTCCTTGGCCAGGTCACCCCTGCAGCCTGCATGGCACATGCAATCTCTCTGCCTGCCTTCCCACCACACTATGGACATTCTGCTGTAAACTGAGGGGTAGGGTCACCTCTTTGCTTTCAGGTCAGCCTAAGCCCTTCATTGGAACAGCCTCAGAGCAGCACTGGGTGGAGGACAGTGGCTGCCTCAGAACTGTGCTCCTGGCAAGCCCGGAGCCTTCTTGGGGTTGGCTGCACACTCAAGGTCCTGAAGTCCTGAATCTCTAATGTGCTTGGGTGCCTCAAGACTGCAGGCTGAGGGCTGGTCAAGTGTGGACTCTATGGAGTGACGTGAGGAGCTTCGGGGAGAAAGCAGTGGATCTTCTGAGACACGGGATGTGGGGGAACTTACATTCTGGCTGTGCGCCTACAGGGATGTGTGGAAAGCAGCAGGGGTCAGCAGAGTCGACAGGGGTCCATTCCTACCCACATAACTCACCTTCTCTTTCTAAACCGTAACCCACCAGGGAACTCATGGAGCCCATCTCTTGCTCTGCACCTCTGCTTTCACCTCGGAACCTGGGATGGGGCCCAAGTGGTGTGGGAGACAAAGGCAGCTGATGAGTGCATTTGGTGAGTGCCCCCCAGGGATGCTGCTCCCCCTGGGGCAAGGCCAGGGTGCTGTGAGCTGGGGGCCAGTGAGCCATGTGGGGACACAGTGTCATGTAGGCTCAGGACAGCTTTCAGAGGGTTGGGCATGGCCCCTTGGTGGCTCCAAAGTGACATCTGTGCCCTCTCCTCTGGCTTCTTTGTGACCCCCAGCTGAAGCCTGGGCTTGGCTGGCTGATCAGGTTGCAGTGAGAATCCAGCTCCAGGACCCCGTGGGTGAGGAGGAAGCCCCATGACCAGGGAGGGATATGGAGAGGCCCTGGATTGGTGTGAAGCACTCCCAGCAGTTCTGCCTGTTATGTTATACATTTAAATGTTTTCCTTTAGAAAGACAATAATCTAAAAACAAAACAAAACAACAACAAAAAAAAAACCTTTTTTTTTTTTTGGCTTAAGTCATTCTGCCAAATTTCAGCATCCTAAGTTTAGATCCCTGTTAGAACTTTGGTTCTGACATCAACCTTGGTTTCTGCCTGACACCCCACAAAGAAAAAGTTTTGTGACTGCTGGTGTTTCTTTGTACATTTTAGATTTAATCACAAATGCTTCTTGGACTCTGTTCTCCCTGTCCCTTTGGCTGCAACCACCCTTCCTGTCCCTGGACCTTTGCTTTGAGTCACCTCTTGTTTGCTTCAAGGGATGGAGTTTTCTTTTCAGAAAGAGATGTGTGTGGTACAGCATGCACATTGCCACATCCTGAGCATTTTTTCTCCTGTTGCCTGGAGATGCACAGTGTGGTGGCTCCCAATATAGCCCGGCAGCCCAAAGCCACCTGGCTGTGGGCAGGGCCTGTAGGTAGCAGAGGCCTGGGCACACCTAGAGTGATTTGGCACCCTCAGAGCACCCTTGTGCGTCCATAGTTCTCACCAGTGTTGTGTTCACCAACTTCGCTTGGACCTTAACCCACCCCTATGTCAAACAACTTAAATGTGCTCCACTGAGAAAGCTGAGACTGGAGTGGCTGCTCTGTTGTCCTCTATGTCATTTTCCCTCCTCATCCTTGTCTCACTCTGCCTGATGCTTCTGGACGACTGCTCACAGGCATCTCATACTGGCCCCAGTGTCTGGCCTTGTCAAGCCAGTTCTCCCCACAGAGTACTCTACATCTCCACCATTGGGTCCTTTGCACTCTGCTCCGCTGGCACCTCTGCTCTTCCTGAGTGGACTCATCCACCCGCCAGCATCTGCTGACTCCATGCCTTCTCATCTACATCACGGCTTTGCGTTCCTCTGTTTAGTCTTTCCTTGAGTTTTATTCAGAGGTGATAGCCTGAATTTATCACTTGTTCCTTCACAAGTTGCTAGTTGTAAGTTATATTGTTCACGGCACTCTGTTTTATGGAAAAGAACATTTTAGTAGCTCCAGGATGCTTTTATTTTTCTTTTGGTGACTCTGAAGTTCTATACAGCCTGGGATTTCCCTGGTAGGAAAGTGGGCTTTCAGAACCTCCTCTCTCTTTGCTCTGCAGTGGTTAAATCCCTGTCTGTCCCACTTAAATGGTATTTGCCAGTTTGGTCTTGCAGCTGCCTGGGGTGGGGCTGGGGGGCTGGGGTGGAGGGAGGGCCTGGGAAATCCCATGGGGGAACTTGGTGGTGTTTTTTTCTGTGGTATGAAGCCCCCAGTCAGACCAAGGCCTTTACCCACTCCTTTCTCCACCCACCACCTTGGGCACATGCTCTTCTTAACCTTGGCATGGCTTCATGGGCAGCCCCTGTACCCACAGATCCAGCCCAGCCCCCATATGCCATCTCTGACCAGGTCAGGAGAGGCCTGGCCTCCCCAAGAGAGGCCACCTGGTCTATACCACTCCTGACCCCCATCACCCAGCTGCCACCTATGTCCCGTGGCTGCCCAAGACTGCAGAGGGCTCCCCTGGCCTGGCTCCCTTTTCTCCATGGCCATGTTCATCTCACTCTGAAGCAGTGTCACAAACCAGCATCTGACCTCAGAGTGCCTCCTGTGAGCACCCCAGAGTGGGTGGGGACTCACTTTTGCACCCAAGGGGTTCATTCTTTGGGCCTTTGGGAGGGGGGCTTCTGCCTAATACAGTGAGTCCTGGCCCTTGTTGTGCTCCACTTGCCCAGGGTTCCCCTGTAAGCAGCAGTTCATCCTCTGTAGGGTCCTGAAGACATAGCCAAGAGCAGCTGTGGACAAAGACCTTCACTACCCAGAGCCTGATGAGATAGCGGGTGGCCTTGTGTGCCGTGGCTGAGGCCCCACCTGGACACTGTGATCCAGGCTATCACATCACCAAGGGGACTGACCTCAGGCCGCACCTGGCCCAACCCAAACTGCTGGGCACGAGGCCCCTAGAAGCCACCCACAGCCTCCATACCTGTGATGACCTCCGCGGCTTTGTGCCCTCACTGTGCCTGGGTCACACTGGCCAGGCTGCTCCAGACCCAGCACCACTGTGGCTCCTCTGGTGGCCTTGTCTGGGTGGCATGGAAGGAGCCGCCCTGCTAGACAGAAATTGCCTCTGCCCCTTCCTCCTACAATAGGGGCTCCTCGGAATTGACCCTCCAATTTCCCTTCACTCTTGTCTTCCCCTTTCCCCGCTCTTGTTTATTTTTTGAGATAGAGTCTCATTATGTATTTTAGGCTGGCCTCAAACCCTCAGAGATCCTCCTGCCTCAGCCTCCTGAGACTGGGATGACAGGTGCTCAGTGACCAGCTGACTGTGTGTGGGGGGAGTCCACTGAGATGTTCTTACCAGAGAGGAGGAAAGAAGACTCACATCTCAGTGGGGCAAAGACCTCGCCCAGCAGACAATCTTTCCCCATCACCTTGCTGCACCCCCTCTTTCTTCTTATTTTTCTTTCTTTCTATTTATTTATTTATTTATTTTTGCGGGACTGGGGTTCGAACACACTACCTTGCACTTGCCAGGCAGGCACTTATGCCATGGAGTTATCTCCCCAGCACCCCCTTTTTCCTCTTAAAAGATGTTCATTATAGCTGATCATGGTCATACAGCCTGCAGTCTCAGCATTGTGGAGACTAAGGTAGGAGGAGCACAAGTTTGAGCCCAGCCTGGGCAACTTAGGGACTGGGCCAGGCTGAATCACAAAACAGCTCTTGGTACCCTGAGGCCCCCAATAACAGAGAGCTGAGCCACCCTCTTTGGGTGGCTCAGAGGAAGCTGTTCCCTGCCCCCAGGGCAGTACCTACACTTGGCACCTATGCTGGCCTGGCCCAGAGGAGCCATGTTTCCAGGGGCACCAGAAGCACACAGGAGTTGCGTCACCCAGGTGGCTGGCTGCTGACCTGGGACAAGCTGCTGGCTGTCCCTCAGTTTCCCTTCCCCAGAGTGGTAGCGAGTGAGGATTTTGATGCAGTGGCAGAAGTTTTCGCCTCATATTTTATTCAGCATGCTTGCAGCTGTGGGGGGCGTCAGCTCCCCTCTCTGCAGCAGGCACAGAGGTAATCCGTGCATGGAGGGAGGGAAGTTGCTTCAGTTCAGTTTTAGAGGCTACAGTCCATGCCTGGCCAGCCACATTTCAGGCCCATGAAAGCAGAATGTTGTGGCTGAGGCACGTGACATCTTGCTGAGCTCCACAAGGCTGTGGCCAGCCTGTTCCCAAAGGTGTGCTGCATGGGGCCCACCTAACTTTCTGTGGTTAGTGAAGATTTACTCTGCACACATTTACAAATGATCATCAAATCCTCATCGTTTCAACAGCACCCAGCCTCTGTGGAGAACCCATCCTAGCCCTTCCATAAACTCAGCAAACACAGTGGGGTGCAGTGGGGTGGGGACTTTTGTAATCCTGGCAACTGGGAGGCTGAGGCAGGAAGATTGCCACAATTCCGAGGCCAGCCTGGCTCCAAACTGTCTCAAAACCCTATCTCGAAAAACAAAAATCAGCAGACACAGAACTCGCCAGGGGCCCCAGGGAACTTCCACACTCCTGAGCTCTCAGTTTCCTTCTCTATTTTTGCCACTTAGAGATGATAGTTTATTGTTTACCTTGGCCCGGAAAAAGAGGCCATAAAGAGAATGTTATCACAACCAGTAATTCCTTCCTTCCCCAACGCTGCTACTCTGTTACTCCTTCACCACCGGCTTCCTGGGCTGGACCACTGACTAGAAATTTAATTTTGCTGCCGTTTCTCTTATGACTGAAACCTTAGCCCCTGATTAAGATTTCAGATTATTCTAGTAAAGGAGTTTCCTTAATTTAAAAAACAACAGCCTATAATCCGAGGCTTGGAAGCCAAGGCAGGAAGATTCCTGGGAGTTCAAGGCCAACTTCAACTGCATAGTGAAACCTTGTCTCAAAAAAAACAAAAAACAAAACAAAATAAAAACAAACAAACACAAAGCATACCTTTCTTCTAACATTCCAATGTTTAGTGAAAGAAGTCTTTCTAGAAATATAAGTGAAGATTTTAAACAAGTTCAATTTAAAAAATCATGCTTGATGGTGCATGCCTGTAATTCCAGTACTGCCAGGTGAGGCAGGAGGATCCCTACAGATTCAAAGCCAACCTGAACTAACTATCCGGACCTTGTCTTAAAAATAAAACGCAAAGATTTCAACAACATTTATTAAACATTTTGTAAATATTTGGACTCTAAAGGCTAATAAAGTACAACATCTAGTTCTTAGTCGCAATAACTTAATCCTGCAGTATAAAGACAAGTATCTTCTTTTGGTCTAATTTATCCTAAAAGAAGTTGGGGCTGATGAAACAGTTGTTTGAGCTGGCTGACAAATGAATAGGGGAGGCAATGCCCAAGTTACCTCTCTGAACGGGTTTAGGCTTATCACGCTGCCTTGGCTATAATAATCTATATTTAACTACAAGTTCAATAAACTAATTAGGTTCACATTAAAATATCACTGGTTTTGTTTGTGTAGCCACCCTTAGCTGTGCCCTCCTATTTTTAGGACCTGGTTTTTCTGCACACTTAGTTCCTCTCCAGTGTGGCAGGGTTGGGCCTGCACCTGACTGGATTTCTCTGGAGAAGCAAGCAGGACTTGAGTCAGTGCCCAGCCTGCCCTGCCCGATGCCCCTCATCGAGTGCAGGCAGCGCTTCTACAAGCCCACGAGGAAAGCCTGATGTCTGTGGGTAACTAGTCCACATGTTTGTCCTACTGCTGCAAATCTCTTAATTTGGATGCTTTCTAATCCCGAATGACGCGTGCTGCACATCAGAGGGTGTGGAGGCACATGGCCACCTCAGGCTGCTGCAGGAGGGCAGGTGCCCAGCGAGACGAGTGGGCGGGGCAGAGTCCCTGACACAGTGGACAGTGGTCCCCATGGTGGGGGAAGCCCGAGGGAGGGGTCACAAGTTTACAGCTTGAGCCAGTGCCTCCACCCGGTTGGTGTGGGAAGCAGCTCCCCAAGCACAGCCAGTGATTTGATTTCTTAGAAGTCAGAAAAACATTCACTATTTTTTTTATTTGGCAAAATAATTTGTTACTAGTAACAACAGAGGAGTGGCATTTAAAATAAGTCTATCTACAGTATTAGGAACCAAGACCCCGTGAGCCAAAAGAACTGGAATCAGACAGTTCACGCGAGAGTTTTCTGGCCTGGAGCAAATCCATGCTTCCGGGTGTCTGGCCTACGTTCTGCCATGCTGAGCAACTGCACTGGGAGGAACGCAGACCCTACGGGTCAGACTCAAGCCTTAGCTGTTTAGGGCAAGGGCTCTTCGTGGCTTTGGAGCTTCCATATACCCAATGTCCTCAGCCTCAATATCGTCCCTGTCACCTCCCTTTGAGCTCAAGGCCCTGGTGTGCAAGCCATGACCTGAGCAGGGGCATCGCTCAGGACCCCTCCTCTGGCAGCTGCTCTTGCCGCAGGATGGGGTTAACTCTTTGCAGTCACATTTGTTGTCCTGCAAGTTCCTCGAACTTCTGCACCCTAAGGCTGCATACATGACGGAGACCAAAGTGGCGTGGCTCCTGCGTGACGCTGCACTGGGTTCTGTCAGCTTCTTCCTGGTGGGAACAAGTGTGTCAAGGTCAGGAGCTGCTGAGCACTACGTGGTGTCTGTTGCCTCCGAAACTGTTGCACTCCGAACATTTAGCATTGTTGGCAGACAGTTTATTTATTTATTGTTTAAAGAGAGTACAAATTAGAATTAAAACAGAAAAAAATTACAAGTGATAAAGAATTTCACTTAACAAAGTAAAATGAATTTCACAGTTTTTGTTGTAATACATAGTGTTGTCTTCCAGTTATTTATATTACCAGATATATGCATGTAAAATTAGAAGAAATAAAAAAAGTATAAGAAATTAAGAAGAGAAAAAGGCCAAAAGAGAAAACAAGTTGAAATATTAACTGCTTCTTTCCATAGACCAGCAGAAATGCACAGTACAACTGCCCAACCATCCTGCTTGCATACATAAATCTCTTTCCTGTGGCAGACATATTGAAAATTAAATTCTTTGCTTTGTTTTAAGTTCCCTTTCAGTTAAACATGAACAGAGCAAATTAACTAAATGTCTCACTTAAACTGCTGTTAACTGAAAGGGTTAAGCTGATACCAAATCAAGCTCGTGACCGCTTTAAACCATTTCACATCTCTCAGTTTAAAATCGCAACTGCAGTAGAAACAACAGGTACTTCCTAAACCTGACTTTCAAAGTTATTCATCAACATGGGCCAATGATATGCAGGAGGCCTAGGAAACTGTGTTTGAATCCATGAGGTATAGCACAGTGCTAACTTTGATAGTCTAGAAAGAATTTAACACTTTTATTATGAGAATACATATACTGCTATGTTTTAATTATTTTAGTTGGTTAACATGTACTTCACATGAAAGTTACCATTTTGATGAATTTATTTATTTATCCATCATTATTTGTAGTCCAAGGTGATTTTAAACTTGCGAGGATCCTCTTGCCTCAGTGTCCCAAGTGCTAGGATTACAGGCATTTGCCACTGTGCCTGGCTCCATTTTGGCTATTTTGAAGCGCACAGCTGAGTGGTACCACATACACCCAGGTTGCTGTGCAGCCACTGCTCCTGCACCCTTTGTGTCTTCCCAGCATGGATCCCTGGCCCTGTCACATAGTGCCACTCCTTCCCGTCCCCGACTCCCAGTGCTTCGCTCTTTTCCTATCCATAAATTTACCTACTCCAGTGTTAATGTGATCGTGCAGTTCACACCCTCTGGGACCAGCTAATTTTACTTAGCAGAGGCCTTGGGTCCTGCACATCTGGGGGGTAGTGTGTCAGGGTCTCCTTCCCTTCCTTCCTTCCTTCCTTCCTTCCTTCCTTCCTTCCTTCCTTCCTTCCTTTCTTCCCCTGTCAGCAGTCCCACTCTGTGTTCCTGAGTCCATCCTAGGCATAAGTTCCTCCTCCTGCCCCTGCCACCCACCCAGACGCCCCAGCCCCTGCTCTTCATTCTTCTGGGTATGGACTCAGAGATGGAGATGCTGGATCACACACAACTCCAGTTTTAATGTTTTAAGGAACATTATGTCACTTTCACAGCCATTTCACACCTTGCTGGAGGCTGTGACAAGTCAGGCCTCCTGTCTCACCACACCTCTCAGTGGGGATGTGCAGTAGCTGGCACTCTTGGGCGTGACTTTTGTTTCCCTCCTGGTTGTAGACTTAGAGTCTGCCTTGCGAGACTTAGCCATGCTCTTGCCTCTGGAGAAATGTTACTCCGTGCATGGACTGCATCAGTGGGGGACCCATGATTGCTTTCCCTGCTGCGGGCTGCCTTTGTACTCTGTTGCTGGTGTCCTTCAATGAACTAAGCTTTGTTGCTGTGCTTTTGGAGTCAGACCCAGGCAATGATCACCACACCCACCACTGTGAAGCTTTGGCTCCACACTCCCAGCCTCTCCTTCCCATCTGGGCATCTGGCATTTCTGCTGTGCATCTGGGTCTTTGGTTCCCTGGAGCTCATTTTTCTGTGTGGTGTTAGGTATGGATCCCTCCTCTCCCTTTGTGGTGCATGTGTGGCACAGCTTCTAAGCTGAAGTTAACCATCCTTTCCCCCAGATATTTTTCTGGTTTTGTTTTGTTTCACATCAAACTGAAACTTCTGGCAGATGGTGGACAGGGATCCAACACTGCACTTAATTAAGTCCATTTGTTCAAGCTCAACTTGGACTTGCAAGTTGCCTGGCTTTCAGCCCCTTGATAGATGCTGGCCATAAACAATGGAAAACCACAGCAGATGGAAGTTATCTCCCCACTCCCAGGGTACTCAATAAAGATTAGAGAAGTGGGAGAGCATGAACTCTGGCTTTGTTATCTTTCCTGGATTCCATCCATTCTTTAAAGCCTGAGTGGCCCCACTGGTCCCTTCTGCCTCACTTCCCACTACTCTTCCTCTTGACAGCACCACTGGCAGCACTGTCCAAGTGTCCAGCTCTTTCATGTCAGTCTGCATTGTCACCTGGATACAGGTCTCTGTGGTCATAGCCTCAAGAGAGGGGCCCTTTCAGGTGCATTGTAGGAGTGAGCACAGAGTGGGAAACACTGGCAAGGTGATGCACGTGCCTTAGGCCTGGAAATTCAGCCCTTGGCCCTTCTGGATGGGAGGCTCTGGGCAGCTAGAGGGGGAGCCTCGCCCCTTGGAGTACATAGAGCAGTACTGTGGCCCTCAGGCTGGTTTAATTTCTGTTGCCTAGTGCTTCCCTGGGGTAGGAATTGTCCCCAGGCCCCACACAATAAATGGCCACAGCTTCCCCCTCATTCAGACATGCCTGGTTCTGCCACCCACACTCAGAGCCCTCAGTACTCCCAGCTCAACCTGTATGCAGTGGGGATACTCAGACTGACCAGAGCACCCATGGGTGCCCCCTTCTTCTCCTCAGACCTTCATCAGTTTCCCAGTCTCCAAACCCTTGTTTTCACCTCTGCATGAAACTCTGGATGCCCCACACACTGAACAACTGGATGTAAATGAAGACACCTAGATCAAAGGCTATGCATGCTGAGCCATGGTGAGCAGCCAGGGTTCCCTTCCTGCACTGGCAGGGGCAGTAGCAGCTGGGTAAGGGGCTGCAGGATAGACACAGGGTCAGGGGAGCCCATGGAGGGTACAGGCAGGAACCAAGGCTGCTCCTGAGAAAAGGACCCCATGTGATTTGAGGGATGCATTTGGCTTTCTAAAGCTGGTCTTAGGACAGAGGTGGGGCAACAGTTAGGGAAATTTATTCACTATTTTAGTGAATCGCCTTATTAATCGGCCCCAGCTATTGGGGCAACTTGGAAGTGTATCTTTCTGGATTATAAGCACAGGGTTCTTGCAGCTTGACTTGTAGACAGGGAACAGCTTGGGCAGGTGGCAGGGAGGAGGGCTTACTGTTTTGGCCCATGCCCTTTCTGGGCAGGCTGTACAGTGGGGTCAGAGGCACCTTTTATTTTTCCGTTTTTTGAGACAAGGTCTTACTGCGTAGCCCAGCCTGGCCTTGAACTTGTGCAGTTGTCCTGTCTCCTGTCTCCTGAGTGCTGGGATTACAAGGTGTGCACCACCATGTCCAGCTTGGGGCTACATTTTTATCTATGGCCTGGCCATGGCCCATTTGGATGTCCAGGGTCTCACTAGTTGAATTTCTCACCCTCAGCGTAAGGAGTAGCAAAGAACATGGCACCTGATATATGGTGAAAGACCAAACAGACCTTCCAATGCCTGCAAATACCCATTTTCCACACTTCTTATTTATGAAAGCATGTATGAGTCCATGAGGCATGGTGTATGGACCCTTCTTCTCTTGAGCTTCCTGCAACTATTCTCACCCTCTTCTCTCCAGAGCTCTTGCTCCTATTGTGATTTTATTTTTAAATGTCTTGTCTTGGTCATCTCCTGTTTTTCTGCAGGAAAATATGCACGCCCAGGGGCACATGGTAGATAGGCAGAGTGGCAGCAGGCCAGCAAATGGACCGGCTAAGTTGTATTTACTGTGATAGTTAAGCTCTGCATCATGAGCAGTGTGCTATTAACAGGTGTCTGATGGAAGTGCCCACGTGCATCATGAGCATCAGATCACCAATTGCAGGGTTGGACTTATGGAGCAGCAGTGGCAGCTGCTATCATCTGGTGAGATGTGTGACACCTGTTCTCCTGATTGGAAAGTGAGGAGCCCAGCTCAATGGGCTGTGGCTCCTGTTTTCATTTTGTAAATGGAAATGAAAGGAGTCTGCAGCAGCAAATCATTAAAAATAAGAAGCTGAGTCTCACGTTCCTTCCTCATGGAGTTCCAAGCCCACATGGCCTCCCGGCTGGGTGTACCTCAGTTCCTCCTCCACTTGCTGGCTGAAAGTTCCCATAAAAAGTTTCTTTCAGCACATTTGCCAGATTGCGAAAGGGCTGTGATGACTCTGGGAAGCTAACCAGAAAGCGCGCTGAGGCCTGTGGAGCAGTGCTGGCGTGGGACTCCCAGGGCTTGCAGCAGCTGGCCCACCCCACGCCCACCCCACTGGAAAGCTGGGCAACATCGAGAAGTCAGTGGTCTGGCTGCAGTGGTCTCTGTGGCCTGCACTACCAGGCTGAGAGCTGGGCTGGGCCAGTGCTCTGTGGCCCCAGGTTTGGGCTGTGTGTGTCCCAGTGTCATATTCCCATGGGCTGTGGCCACTGCCTGAATCGGCTCAGGGAGGAAAGGACCCCAGCCTGTGGGGGTGGTAGGAGTACCTGGAGTGCTGGGTAGCTAGCCAGGTGAGGACACACCCAGTTGGTGAGCCTTTGGGACAAGTCACCACCTGTCCCCAGAGCCATCCTGAGCCCAGAGAAAAGTGAACATAAGACACAGTGTGGCCCAAGGGCTGTGGCTAGTTTTGCCGGACATGCTGACTCTCCCCAGGATCTCCATCTGGCTCATGTGCTGCTTATTCTGGACCCTCCTGTGCCATGGCTGTTTCTTCATGGGCAGGCAGGCTGAGCAGCATGGAGAGCAGTGGTGTGAGGAAGGGAAGACGCTCTCAGTGCCAGGGCAGCAGGCAGGCATCAGCAGATGTGGCTGAGTTGGACCTCCTGGAGGCGGCCCTGAGGAGGATGCAGAGCTCTGTCTGGCGCCCTCTCCTCTATGTTCCTGGAATTCTGCCCTTGTCTCCAAACTGGATGTGGGGAAGGAAGCTTCTTCCATGGCCAGCAGCCCAGGTTGTTCGAGGGCAGGGAGATGAATCTAGGGCTGGTGATTAAAGACATCACCACCTCTCAGCCTGCAAGATGTGCCGTGCGAACTGTGATTAAGCGGCATCCCAGAATGCTGAAAACGCTTGGCGTCTGCCCATCTCTTATTCCTTTCTCATTTAATGCCTTTCATTCTGGATAGATTCCAGCTGCACTCCACACAAAGGTCTGGTAGCCATGCAAGAAATATCTGTCTAGAATCTGGCGATAGATGGTTTATTTGCTATCAAGTCACCCAACCCAACCCCAGCCTAGCAAGACAGGATCTTGAGAAGTAACTGAAGGAACAGGGATATAGCTCAGTTGCACAGCACTTACTTGGCAAGCTCAAGACTGTGAGTTTTCTGGGTGTGGTGGTGTATACTTATAATCCCAGCCTTCAGGAGGCTGAGGCAGGAGGATTGTTGAGAGTTTGAGACCCGTCTGGATTGCAAATTGAGCTCAAGGTCAGCCTGAACTGCACAGTGAGACCCTGTCTTAGAAAGACAAAAAAAAAAAAAAAAAAAAAAAAGGATGGTAAGTTTAATTCCTAATACCAAAATACTACTACTACTACTACTACTACTACTACTAATAATAATAATAATAATAATAATAATAATAATAATTTCAGGATTGGCATGGACCTCCAGTTACCTTTCATGATGCCCAGCTCCAGGCTACCTGCAGCAATTCCTAGGTTTGGTTGTCCTAAATCAACAGTCATCTTAGATGCCAGGAAAAGCAAAGCCCCATAGAGCACCCACTTCACCTGCCCCTTGCTTGAGACACACTCATCCCATCGTCTTTGCCACTCTACTGCAGCTCTGGAGTCCTCTTTCCTGAGGGTCTCTAGTTGCTCTGTCCTGGCTGCCACAAACTCTTGAATTGATTGAGAGCATTTCTGTTTCTTGGTCACTTTGATCTTGCAGAAAAGCTTGAAGTCACACCATGCCAGATATGGTATGGTGAATAAAGTGGATGAGGACACAACATCATATTTTCATGAGCTGCCTTTCTGATCGATGGCACTTGGAATTGGTGATGTCTCAGTTACTCTTCTCTCATTGCTGGGGCCAATACCCGACACCCAAAATGAATGAAGGAAAGATCTATTTAGGTCACAGTTAATGCAAGTTTCAGTCCATACTCGGCTGGCTCCAAGGCAGACTGGCACATGGCAGAGAGCAGCAGTTCATGGCGGTGGCAAAGAACAAGAGCCAAATGAAGGAGTAGTAGCAACAATGACGACGGGGAGGAGGTCTGTATCTCTGTCTCATGTTACATTCAGGCTCTCCACCTCAGGCTGGGTATAGCACTCACACGCACAATCCTAGCAGTACTCAGACCCATAATCCCAGCCTTAGATCACCCATAATCCCAGTGGATCATGAGTTAATCACAAACTCTAGAAGTCTGCCTCATGATAGCATGAGGCTTTAGGGGGACACCTAGAGACAAACCATAACAAGTGGTCACTATATATTTTATCATACCTTGTGAAGACATTCAGGAAAGAGGACTCCAGAGCTGCTTCAGAAAGTGGCAAAGATGGGGCCAGTGAGATGGTTCAGTGGTTTAAAGCGCCTGCTTAGGAAAGCTCAGGCAACTGCAGGGACTGCGGTTCAATTCCCGGCACCACATGCTGTGCCAGCCCCAACTCCAGGGCAGGCTGAGCCAGCCACAAAATAAATAAACAAACAAAACAAGCAAACAAATAAATAAATAAATAGAATTTAAAAAAAAAAAAGAAAGAAAGAAAGTGGCAAGGATGATGGGATAAATGCATTCCAGCGAGGGGGAGGATTTCAAGGGGATTGATAACAATATGCCTCTTACTAAAATAAATGCTAAACATCCCTGTAGATTTTGATCACACCTTGTAATCCTCTGGATTTGAGTATATTCCCATGCCACCAGGAGTCTGCTGCTTGCTGACAGAGACTCCTACACAGAGCTGAGTCCAAGAGCTCCACATCCTCATTACCAGGCCCTAGAACTATGGGACCTCACCCAACATAGAAGATCTCATGAATGGCACGGAGATGGAGACAGGGGCCCAGACAATCCAGGGTGCCTGACATCATCTAAAGGGTGACATCTTGTAAGGCAAGCGGGAGCACCAGGGAAGGCTGTGGGTGGAGAAGCTGCCGTCCTGGGAGTGAAAGCTACTGTGGCTCTGAAGGAGGAGGGGACCCCCAACCAGGGACAAGTGGCTCCTGACCCTGGGAAAGCAGGAAGTATCTGTCCTGGGCAGCCCAGCTAGATGCTCATCTCTCCCCAAGAAGTTTGGATTTGGACTTGTGCCATCTGGAGCTGTAAGAAGATAGCTTTGTGTTGTTTGCTCTGCTCCATGGCCTTACTGTGCTGCAGCTGCAGCTGGAAACAGCCCAGATTTCCACAAAACCCTCTGGGAAAGGCGGAAAAGGAAGACCTTGGTGTAGTGGTTGGGAAAATTCGCATAACAAATACTACTTCAGAAAAGCCAAATGAAAACCAGTAACTCTTTCAGCAGCATCCTAGCCAATAGCAGATGTGATACTCTGCCCTTGCCTTTGACATCCGCATTTATTTGGCCACTTGAGAGAACAAGAGGGTTGTCTTTGGCCTGTAGTGAGGACGTTTTAATACTGCCTTGTATATTGGTGGCTGCAGAGTGAGCTCACTCCAGACAGTTCTGAGACCAGGGATGCTGGCAATGATGGGGTCAGGGTATTCCTCACCTCTATTCACTAAGGCTCTAGAGTCCCCAGAAAAGGAAACCAAAAATGGGCAGGTGGGAGCCCAGACATCAAGAACATCCAGTGCCATCACTGTCAGAGGAAGCGGTGTCTGCCTCCCCTGTCTGTCCCTAGCTCCAGACTCTCATAGCTGGGGTCCCCCCCCAGTACCAGGAAAGCAGATGCAGCTTCATCTCTCCCCCTCCAGATTGCAGAATCCCTTGGAATGTGACTTCTGTTTAGTGTCGCCATTCCAGGCTCTTCTTAAAAAAATGTGAAACTGATTCACAGTGGTTCATAAAACAGTGACCGGAGTTTCGTCCCACGAGCTTTTAGGAAAGGAAAACTTCCCGGAGAAGGCCTGGACAAGGTGTGGTCTGAGTGTTCTCCTGTCTTGGAAAGGGTCAAACACAGTACCAGCCAACCCTTGGGAGTAACATCGCTCAGCCAGCCTGGTTTCTCTGGGAGCCCATCATGGTGTGGCTTCCTCCCTGTCCTTGTTCTTTCCATTCCTTATAGGTGTGCCAGTCCTATTAGATCAGGGTCATCTAACCCAGACTGGCCTCGCCTTAGCCTGACTGTGTATATACAACACTATTGTGGAATAAAGTCAGTCACAGGGTCCAGATCACAACTTCAGCCTGTCTTTTGGGGGACAAGTTCAGCCCAGCCCTGTCTCTTATCTTATCCCTGGGTCCCTTCCATGCCCTCTGTCTTGCCCTATGGGCAGCTCATGCTCTGGAGCTGCAGAGAGCTGTCTGGCTGCCCACCCTCCTCCTAGGAGAGGAGAGCCTATTCAGCCTGAATCCTGCCTTGGTTTCCTCCTTTACTACAGTTCATCTTCAAGGGGTATCCTAAGGAAGGACACATGGTATATGTTGTAGTCAGGGCTTACAGGGGAATAGATTTAATATAGGGCACATAATTTATAGGATTATAATATTTACCCTATGAGTCAAATGCAGAAGAGTGCAGGGGGAAAAAAGAGTGCAGGAGATCTGTTCACACACTAGAGACCCAGAGAATCTAGCTGAGGTCTGGATCTCTCAGCAATGTTCTGCACGAAACCAGCTAAAGACCTAGAGCCCACGGCAATGTCTTTCCTGTGTCCACCTGGAACCCTAGAACCTATGATAGTATCTCATACAAGTCTTTATCAAGGTTCTGGACTAAGAAGGCTCAAAGGTCAGTGGTGGAAGTCTGCATTAGTGAGACAAAGGATCTGTGCCAGGAGGCAGAGCACTGGAGCCAGGAAGCGATTCCCAAGGTAAGGACCAGAGCTCCTCTGAAGAGAACTGCAGCCATCCTCAGCAACAGCAAGGTCCTGAGAAACTTATACAGTGAGAACAGCCACATTCATATCAGGAAACCAGTGGGACAAGCTTTTCCAGGAGAATCAACAGCACACCATCTTCCCCACTGGATCTTTTTAATGCTTTCAGCAAAAATTCTCAGGTGGACCTTCCATGCTTAGCACCAGAGTGATTCAGTTCACTTGGGGGGGGGGAGGGTTGTTTTAAGTTGATGACTAGTTAATCTACTGCAGTATTTATTTCTCAAGCTCTGTGGGCCTAGAACCATCCTCACCCCCTGCACCTGTGGTGGGTAGTTGGGTTGGGGATAAAAAAAAAACCTCAGCAAAAAACAACTTCTGTTGGGAAGGAGGCTATGGAAACTTACACTAGAACCTCAATCTGACATGCATTTTATTTCTCAGAAATTTTCTAGAGGGCTGGGCATATACCTCCATGGCACAGAGCCTGTCTGGCCAGGGCAAGGTCCTGAGTTCAATTCGTGGTCCAAAAAATTTGTAGAATCTCTTTGTTTTTCCCTGATATTCTGAAATGCACAGTGATGTATTCAGTGGCTTTTAAATTTATTTTCATTATCATGAACACTTTTGACCAGACCTCCTAGACTGCTGTAATGTTCCTTCCATTGGAGAAATTCTGTTAGATCTTTTATATCCTTCACCTGTTCGTCAGCTTTTTGTTACCACAATGAGATTTCTGGAAGGGGCCGGCGAGATGGTTCAGTGGTCTAAAGTGCCTGCTTAGGCAAGCTTAGGCAGCCACAAGGACTGTGGTTCAATCCCCAGCACTACATGCTGCGCCAGCCCCACCCCCAGGGCTGGCTGAGCCAGCCATAACAATGAGATTCCTGGAGCAAAATAACTTGTAAAGAAAGGAGATTTGTTTGGTATCCTGGTTCTGAAGGTCCAAGGTTAAGGGATCACCTTTAACAATGTTTTTTTTCTTTTTTTCTTTGAATGTGGCAAAAGCCATCCTGTGGTCAGAGGCAGGAAGGGCTGTGCGTGTGTGTGTGTGTGTGTGTGTGTGTGTGTGTGTGTGTGTGTGTTCTCTTTTACGGAGCCATTAGGGCCCCACAAGAGGCTCTACTTTGATGACATATTTCACCTCATCACCTCTCCAACACCCTGTCAGTGCCATACTCTGACTAAGTTTCTAGCCCTTTCCTCTTTGGTCTCAGTGCAGGCCACTGCAGGAGACACAACCTGTGTCCTGCCACAGCACACTGCTCTCTCTTTCACAGCACTCTTTCTAGAATTATCAGCCAACACCCAGTGTCTGTAGGATCTTTATTCTCCTCTCCCTTCTCTCTTATTTTCTGTTCCTGCTGCCAGAGAGATATCCTGTTTTTCTTTCTTCTTCTTTCTGTATTTAGGACAGGGTCTATGGGCCTCACTACACAGATCAGACTCATACTGATTCCCAGTTTTCAGCCTCCCAAGTGCTGGGATTACAGGTGCTTGCCACCATGTCCAGTCTCAATTGCCATCTCAGCATGCCCTGGGATTGAGGCTGACACGGCACCCTGAGGATCGAACTCCAGCCACTGCACTCTGCCTAAGCAAAGATATCCTTATCTTTACCTCTAATCCCTCCTGCTGCATCTCAACCTTGATGGCCTGGCACCCATCTTGGTCTTGTGTCCTGTCTTGTTTATGGAGCAGCTGCCTGTCTGAGGATGTTACCATTGAGTAAGTTCTTTTTCATCCCTCAAGCCATCTGTCTTCTCCAGTGTTGTTGTTTTCTGCCATGTCTGGGTCTCACATAGTCACAATAAGGTCCTCTGGGACTTGCTAGCATCATGCTGGGGTTGATGGTCAGGGGAGGGGGCTCTGGATTCCAGAATGTGGGGGACTTTACTCACAGCACCGCCACGGGCTGCATGACCTCTTGGATTCATCCACTGGCACCCTCACCCCAAGAACCTTGTTGGAATGTCACGGGTAATGAGAGCCACTCAGCAGTTAGAGCAGTGCCAGTACATGCTGGGTGGGTGGGGGCCTGCTGCAGAGGGCGGGGCTGCTTCTGTTTGCTGTCTGGGAGCCATGGACACAGCCTGACCCTTCTGCAGTTCAAGGGTGCAGACTTGGAATGTGCTTCCTAGGACCTCAGAATGGTGCTCTGAGCTGACCTGCATACTGCTTGGGAAGATCCCTGTGCCTGGACCTCCTGGAACCCCAGATATCTGCAGAGCCCAGTCAGTATCAGCTGAGGGGACCAGGGAAGGAGCATGAAGATGTCTTGAGCTCAGCCTGCTCATGGATGCCATGGGGCAAGGGTGGAGGCTCGAGGCTGGGTCAAGGGCACCCTCCCCCTACTGAGGCTGAGATCTTGGCCTCGCTGTCCCACTCTCCCCATGTGAGGCCAGCAGAGGCTGAGGGCTATTGCTCAGGGTCCAGACTCACAGCCCTGAGAACAGAGGAGCCCACATTGCACAGCTGCAGCTCTCTCCTTCTCGCTGCCTCCCTCCTCCCTCCCCTGCCCATGCCGCCCCATCTCTGACCTCCACAAGTTCAGGCTCACCTGTGGGGCCCTGTTTCTGGAAGCCAGGTTGCTCACCCTCATCTTTTCTTTGCTCCATCAGATGAGGAAGGGAGGCCCTGCACCCGGTTCTGAGGAGAGAGATGGCCACACAAAAGTGTGTGTGTGTGTAGGGGGAGGGAAGTAGTGAATGCATACTGTACATGCAGGGCATCGTGGTCTTGAGTGCTGTGGAGATGGCTGGGTGCCCCCAACAGAGCCTCCTTGGGTGGACACCCTGGGTCCCAGGAGGCACCAGCCTCAGAAAAGTCACTTCCCGTCTGGTTGGCAGCGGTTTCTACTTTTCTCTCTGCTGTGAATATTCTCTGTCTTTTCCAAGAAAATAACATCTTCACCGTGCATTCTTTTCCCATCTGTGTGACAATCATGATTTTTTAAAGGTTATCTGTTCTTGAAAATTACTAACATGAGTAACTTAGCAGCTAAGTTACTAGGTATGGTGGCACACGACCATAACACTACCACTGGGTAGGCTGAGGCAAGAGGATCACTGGGAGTTCAAGACCAACCTGGACTACATAGTGAGACCTTCTCTCAAAAACTGAAACCAAACCAAAACAAAAAGGATGAGCAATTTAGGGATCATAAAATAGAAACTTTTGGGTACAAAACCAGTGCCCTGATGCTGACCTAAGCCGCAGCTTGAGTCTAACTACTTGTAACTTAAGGAGATACACAGGTGTGCCGCTCGCTGGGAAAGAGCACCCAGACGAAGAGGGCACGGTCCTTTGAGCAGGCTGCTTCCGGTCGGGGGGGCCCGGATGTGTGGCTTAAAGGGGAGACACACTTGAGTAAGCTCAGGAAGCAGGGGTGACGAACATATCCGGGATGCCAGGCAGTACATAGGGTGAAGACTGATATAGATGGTTGTGTGAGCCCCACAGCCACGTGCTTGCTAGGCGCACCCTACCCTGACGAGTGACTGTGGCCCCATCCCCCAAACTCTGTCCTCAGTGGCCCCTGCCATCTCCTCACTCCTGTTTCCCATGGCCCTGCTGTGGGAATCTATGTTGGCATTGGTCATCGTGGTCTGGGGGCCAAGTGACAACTGGCTCAGAATGGTCCTATGGGTGTCACAGGGTGTTCAGGGCCCAACTGTCCCCTGCCTGAAGCCTGGCTATGTCCCAGGAACTCACTGTCTTTTCTTACACCAGCAGCAGGCCTGGCTATTCCATGCACATGGGGCATACAAGTCACCCGGGGTAGGGCACAGGGCTGTCAGTTGATTTCTGCCCCTAGAGCCCAGGCTGGTGTTCTGCCAGAAAGGGGTAAGTCACCAGAACACCTGGCCATGTCTGCAGGGTTTCCAGCCCTGTGGGGAGGTGACCCTGCAGCATGTATGTACAGGTGGCTGCTCAAGCGCCACTGCTGTGGTGTTTCTATCTTCTCTCAAGCATGACTGCACACCTGTGCTGCATGGGTGGAGTAGGGGCAGGGAGAGGGCTGTTATATCCATGGTGGAGAAGATCTCAGGTGAAGGTCAGTGAGAGGCTCAGCCTCACTCAGCAGGGAACATGGAGGCAGGGATGTCTACCACCCACTCAACTGTGGGTGCGTTCATTCATGCATGTGATCATTCATCCATCCATTCATTCATGCATTTGTTCATCCATGCATTCATTCACCCATCATCTATGTATTTATTTATCCATGCATTCATTCATGAGTTCATTCATTCATCCATGCATTCATTCAGACATATTTATTTATTTATGTTGTAAAGGGTCTCACTACACAGCTTGGACTCATAGTGATCCTCCTGCCTCAGCCTCCCTAGCACTGGGATTACAGGTGTGCTCCACCACATCTGGTTTTCATGACTGGCACAGTGTGCCCGGGGTTCCAGGGCCAGCATGGCATGCAGTACTGGGGATTGAGCCCAGGTCCTTGCACTTGTTAGGCAGGTGCTTAGACCCCTGGGCTATCTCTCCAGCCCCATTCACACATTCTTTTGTTCATCCATGTACACATTCATCCACCCATGCATATATTCACGCATGCAGGTGTTACTCATATTATTAGATCTCAGGGAGATGAAGACTCTGCACACACATACCATAGACACTGCTGGAGCCTTGCCCTCCAGGATCTTGTTCTGTGTCCAGGAAGATGACTGTCCAGATCAGGGCTTCTGCTCCTAGGGGACTCTGAGCTCACAGGAACTTGGGAAAAGCCCTGGCATTCCTGGTTGTATCTCCAGTGTCCAAATCTGCATCCATCTGGTCCCTCTGTGTCCCTCTTTCATCTCCTGGAACAGCTGTTTTCTGTCCCACTGGCCCCTGTCCCTCTTCTTGCCCTGTCTCTCAGGGGTGCTCATGTTTACCCCTGAGACATGAGGAGAAAGTACAGAGGGGACAGGAGGCCTGGCTCAGCTTCACAACCCACAAGTGTCCTGAGAGCTGCAGCCTGAGTGCAGTTCTGGGGCTTTGAGCTGGACAGAGCCCTAGCAGAGACCAGCAGGTCCTGTCGGTCAGCCCTGTCTTCAGTGTGGGAGACTGGAGCATTGAGGAAGGTTTGCTGGAGAGATAGAATTTCCAAGGGGCCTGAGGCCAGCAGGAGCTGGTTTGGTAGAGGCGGGCAGGAGGTCCCAGGGCAGGAGGCTCCCATGGGTACCTCGGAGGCCAGAGAAGATGGAGGTGGAGAGCAGTGGTCATTGACCAGCACTACAATCTTAAGAGATGGACCTTATTCTGCTAAGGACTAGGGCCTTTGGTCTGGTATGGAGGAGACTGGGACAGGGTGGTGGGATGAGGCTAGGCTGGCTGGCAGAGATGGGTGATGAGGACCTAGTCCTGGGGGGTGACCATGAGAGAAAGAAACAGGAAGGGGCCAGGATTCTCAAGATGGAGCTGTCTGGGGCTGGCAAATTAGCCCAGCAGGCTAAAGTACCTGCTTAGGCAAGCTTAGGCAAGCACAAGGACCATGGTCTGATCCCAGGCACCACATGCCATGCCAGCCACACCTGAGGGCAGGCTGAGCTGGCCATGGTCTGATCCCAGGCACCACATGCCATGCCAGCCACACCTGAGGGCAGGCTGAGCTGGCCACAGAGTCGGGGCATAGTGACACATACCTGTAATCCCAGTGTTGGGGAGGCTGAAAACAGGAGGATCACTATGAGTCTAAGCTGCGTAGTGAGGCCCTGTAACAACCAAAGCATTAAAAAAAATGGGGCTATCTGGGAGTGGAGGTTGGCAGACACTCACCTGCCTGGTTGTGACCCATGTGGATGGCAGGAGCTCTGGCTGCTTGGAACATGGTGGGTCCTTTTGGAGCTGAGTCAGATCCCTTGGAAACAACAGATTCACCTCCAGAGTTGGACCTCCCACTGCAAAGGCGACTCAGGGCTGGCTGAGCCACTGCCCCCAGCACACAGGCACCCTGATCAGCACTCAGCAAGGACACACATGCACACAGCAGCCAGGATACAGGGCCGGAGGGGACACGGCTTTAGGTAGTTGGCAGAGCCACAGGGAGTTGTCAGCCGTGAAATGGGTGAGGTAGGGATGCCCCATCTAAAGAGTGGGCATGAGTTGAGGACCCAGCAAACCACAAAGGACCAATCCAGACTAGCACTCCCTGGAAGCGGCATCTCTAGTTGTGCAGGGCATGTGCTATCTTTTAAGTATATTTATTTTTGTTTGTTTAGAGTTTGTTTTGAGACAAGGTCTCATGGTGTAGACCAGGCTGGTCTTGAGTTTGCAGTGACTCCCCTGCCTCAGCCTCCAAGTATGTGTCACCACAACTAGGTGTTTGTTTTTATGATTCTGGGAATTGAGCACAAGGCCTTCTCACTGGGCTGCATCTTCAGCTCTATTTGTTATTTTGAAAGTCGGTCTTGTTCAGCCGCCCCAGCAGGACTTAAACTGGAATCTTCCTACCTTAGCCTCCCAGAAAGCTGGGGCTATAGGTATGCACCATCATGACATCATTTTAAAGTAAACACTCCACCTCAGGCAGGGCATAGCTGATGGTGCTACCACAGTAGGCTTCAGCCCACGGGCCCACAGTGCCCTGAGCAGCCCAGCACTGAGAGCCCCAACCACCTCTCTCAGAGTACCAAGTGATGATATAGCAGTGTCCTCCTTCACTTCAGTGGCCTCTTCCAGAGCCCTAAGCAGCCATAGTGCATGGGTTATGTGGCTCCCACGGGATTCACTCCACACCTCTTGGTAGCTGCCTGACACCCTGGAAAGGGGCAGAGCAACCCGGGAATGTTGACTAACCTACTAACTGAATGCTGAATAAACAAATGCGCAGGCCTGAGTGCCTCAGCAGGCTGGCTTCAAGGAAGGGAAACATTCAGGGCTTAGGCATAACAAAGATTCCCTGGGGACTTGGCTGAGCATGCTCACCCTGCAGACCATTAAAAGTGGTTTTCAGTTGATGGAGGGAAATTTCTGTCACAGGAGCTACTGTGATGCAAGCCACAGGGTTTCCACGTCTAGGGCTGTTAGTAGGGGTAACAGCGGTGCCCAGCAAGCCTGGATGTTGCATGAGCACATACGTGCTTACAAGGTGGGTACTGGGCTTGTGCAACAGAGGCCGGGCTACCTGGCAGGAATGAGCCAGAGCCCTGATTCCCACCTCACTGCCCTAGCAGAGCCCAACCTGAGGATAAGCAGTAGGGCCTATCCAGATACCCCACCGTGGTGCCTCTCGGCTGGGGTGCTCCAGAACTGAGCTCAGCTGTGGAGCTGAGGGCCTTTGCAGAGTCAGGGCAGCTAGAAGCTGGCTTGTGAGTGGCTTCCCTGCACCTCTCGGGCTCTGCTGGAGCCAGTGTCCAGAGCCAGAACACTTGTCTGGACATAGCTAGGAGGGCCCAGTGGATAAACAGCCTCCCTGACCCTGGTGTGCAACGTGTGTTCTGAGCCCTAGAGTGTGGCTGGACATCCTAGCTGGCTGGTGACCCCCATGAGAAGTCCAGGTCACTGTCCTTGGCCTTCTCCCCACAGGGCCTAGATGCCTTGTCCACCTTCTGGGCACCCAGGAATGGTGTCTGCAGGAACTTGCACTCATCCTTCACCCTGGGCTGGTCGGTGTGTGACCTTCATGTGCTGTCTAAGTTGGTACCTCCCAGCTGGGGATGGACACTGCTGTCCCTAGGTCCTTGAGGGATTTTCCAGTGGTCCCCTGACATAGGGTGAGGCTGTCTCAGCCTGGTCCAACCGAGGAGGGACCCCAGGGTGGCTCCATCTCCTAGCTGCCTGGAGGTGGTGGTGGCACTCACCTATACCTCCATATGGGGTCACCTTCCACACAGCCTCCTGGAACCCTCTGGGGCCAGACAGAGACCTTCCCTCAGGGGATTCGTGTGACCCTGGTACCACTGCTCTCAGCTGGGGGCCCTTGTTGTGCAGTGCATGTCCCTCGCATCTTGGTAGCCAACACAGCTTTCTGTGGGTTGCAAAACCAGTTTTCAGGCTCTGTTGGAAGATATTTCCCACATGGATTCCTGGGCCACAGTGGTGTCACTTCCTCTTTTAGACATGAAGGCAGACCGGAAGTCAGGGAGGTCATTCTAGCTAAATGTCTGCAGGGCTGACAGCTGTGTCCCCAGTGGTGTTGGCCTATGGTTGTCAAGGACTCCTTAGGCCCCCAAATGCCCATGGTGGTTAGGGCCTAAGGCAGAACAGCTACCATGACCTGTGGGCACAGGATTGTGATGCCCCAAGCCTGGACCCTGCTGTGGCAGTGGAGCCCATGCTGCATGCACAGTGCACAGCTGAGTGGACAGGCTTAGGTGTTCCCAGGAACGGGACCACACCAGCCAGCTACAGCTCTAGTGGTCTCAAGTGAAATGCTTCCTAAGTGCCAAACTCACTGAGCCGGAGCTTTGCCCCAAGTCTTTACATCTGGGCTGGGTCCTCCCCCAAAGTGCAGCAGCCCTCTTGGTCCTCAGCCTGGCTCTGCCCACCCTGGGCTCCTGGGTCAGTGCTCTCTGCTGCTTCTTGGGTCTTCATTCTGCTCATGGTGCAGCAGAAGCTGCAGAATTGCAATGATGAATAAGCCCCCTGCTGTGTCTGTGCAGTGACTTTGGGCAGAATTCACAGGGCCTGGCTTCTGGCCCACTCCAGCCAGTGCCTTTCCCCCACCCCTCCATCATGCTTCCTCCCCATTCTGAGAGAAGGCACCATGGGCCCTTCCTTCCTCCATGCTCATGCTGAGATGCAGGAAGTGACCTTCCCTCTGACGCTATGTGCTTCCATCAGACGCGTGGCCGAGTGTCCTGGGGTCAGGATGGACACACAGGTACAGAGACAGGGCGACCAGCTCTATGCAAAGGCCCACGGTGACTGCGTGGGCAGGTCTGGAAAGTCCCTTGTGACCTCAGACTTGGTTCATTAGCTCTGAGAGAACTAACCTCTGTGCACAGAGCAGGCGGCAGCAACAACCAGACTCAAGAGCCTGCAGAGCCACCAGGACTACCAAAAGCTGTCACCCTGGCCTTGTGATGTTGCTGGGAGAGGGCTGGGCTGCGGCTCACAAGATACTGGCTGTCAATGTCCAACCATCCAGGCACTCAAGGGCCTGGCAGACCAAGCTATGGACATATGTCCCCTGGTTTGGGACCCTGGATGTCACACAAAGCCGTCAAGCCTGTGTGGCATGTGACATGCCTGGCTAGGATGTCCCTTCCTCATGCTATCTCCCATTGAGCCCTTGAGTTGTGGGGACCTCACCAGACAGCACTGTGGGATGAGGCTTTCCTGGGTGGGGCTTTGCACCAGTTGGGAGAAAGCAAAGGGGTTAATGTAAGGCTCTCACTAACCAGGCTTGTTCTGTCCCCTGGCAGCAGGTAGCTCTCCATGTTCAGGGAGAGAGCCAGGGACTTGCCTGGTCTTGGAGAGTGGTGTCTTCCTGTGTCCTTGTCCCCTGCCCACAGCCATTCCAGAATATATTGAGCTCCTGCCCTGGGCAGAAAGTGGCTTCTGGGAAACTGCTCAGTGGAGAGGGGACTTCCCAACTCAACTGCATCTCAGAGCACGTGACTTTGTTGGGGTTGCACATAGCACCCATGCTGATGGGACTGCACCTCTGGGAAGGGTGCCCCAGGCTGGGCTCTGTCTACAGGGGCTAGGGTGGAGAGAACACAGGAGAGCAGCTCCACAAGGCAGCATCAGGGAGGATGAGAGGGCATGGCCTGTGCATGGCGGGGACCCTTTGGTCCCTCAGGGCAGGGGCATGGGTGTCTCTGGTTGAGATGCCATGGGGTTGGCTGATCTAGAGCGAGCAGAGCCCGGCCACTGTCCCGAGGGCCATGCAAGGCTCAGGCCTTCCTCAGAGAGTGCTGGGCCTCTCAAGGAGGCCATGGCAGGACCCCCTCCCAGAGCTGGCCACACCTCTGGTCAGCATAGAGAGGAAGGCCCTTCATTCTTGACATGGAGCCCATCTCCTTGGGCCCTGTCCTTTGCTACAAGTCATCTGGGTCCCTTCACCTAGGGAGGGCAGTCCACCATCCTCAAGGAAGCGCTGGCCACTTTCTGGGGCCCAGTAAGAACCTCCTTATGGCCAGGAGGGGACCCAGGAAGGGAGGGGCTCCCACAGATAGTCAGCTATGGGGGAGAATTTCCATTGCAGGTGGGGACAATGGGTGAGTGCGACTGTGGTGCCCTGAAGCCCCCCTTTGACCATAGGCTGGGGAAGTCTCCAAGTCAAAGCCATTCCTGGACCCATGTGTTGCTTTTCTAAAAGACTGGGGGAGGTCACAACAACCACAAGGGTGCTCCTGGTCAGTGACTGTCCTTATGCCCTCACCACCCTTGGGCCCTGCTCAGGGATACCTGCAGATGCCTGGCTTCCCAAGCCTCAGTGCTGAAGTCACCAAGGAGCTGCACACGGGCACAGCTGCCAACTCCCAAACCCTGCCCCACGCCTGGCGGCCCTAGGCTTCCCCATGGTAGGTGCTGACAATTCTTAATGGTGTTCAGTAGTGCCACATTTTAATGCTCAGGTGGAAGTTGGGGGATCCTTCTTCAGCTATACCTGGAGCCCATCGAGGATTCTGTGGCAGGCAAACAAGCTCCCTTCCCACAGCTTCTCACCCTCTCAGCTTTGCTAGTGCAGCCAGTCCCTCTGTGAGGCCCACATGTCTGTCAGGGCTGAGCGATGCAAACCTAGGGTCTGTTGTAAGAGGGGCAGAGTGCCAGCTGCTCTTGTGCACACCTGGGTCACCTGGCAGCATCGTTCCAGAAGCTCCTGGGAATAGCAAATCACTCAGTCCATTCTGTGCCGCACATGAGAACTGGGGCTGCAGCTACGCATCCCATCCTTGGCACACTGGGGGATCCGGCTGGCAGCCTGAATCCAGGTCTTCATTGTGACCGTGGGGGTCTGAGGGACCATGAAGGCTGGCTAGGGACAGCAGCACTCTGGGAATCCAACCACATTTTGCTTCCGGGCAGGTGTGGGGTAGCTTGGTGCACGGTGACTTCTTTTGGACAAAATCCCATTTAGCTTTTGGGTAACACAAGCAAGGTCCACTTTTTGAGAGAACAGTAAAGCTCAAGGGTCTCCCAGGGTCTGCAGTGTGTACCATTTCCTCCATCAGTGCATACACTATCTGACACACACAAGTGTACACACAGGAGCCCCAGAACAGAAGGGCAAACAGTGAGCCCTGTGACTCAGTCTCCCAGACAGCACGAAATCAGAGGGCAGCCTCACTCCTTGTTGTAAACCCAGCACCATTCCTTCAGCTGAGATGGCTGCCTTGTGGGTCCAGATGTGAACAGAGCCAGGTGATTGTATACATCTGTATGGCCCTGAGGCTGGGTGGCCATTGCCTGGGCACTGCAGCTCCAGCTGTTGCTGTGCCACATGGGCTTCTCTCTGGGTCAGAAGTGGGCCAGGCATGTCCTTCCTGAGGCAGCCCTTGACTGCCAAGGCCTGCAGCTCCTATCCTCAGATGGCACATGTGGGGCCTGCAGCTCACGGTCCCTGTCACCAGCAGGCCTAGGTGAGTCCATTCTCAAGATGCGTCTGATGTCCACTGGGCAGCTGCTCACAGACGCCCTGCCCATGACCTGGGCAGTGGGCTCCTGTCAGGCGTGGTCTTGGAAGAGAAGGAGAGGGAAATATGTAACACCGGTGCCTCTTCGTTTCTTTTGGTATCTCACACACTGGGCAAGTGCCTAGCACTGAACCACCCCCGACCTTATTTGTCACAGAGGCCTAGAGAAAGGTCTTCAGGGACTCAGACTGATGGGAACATCTTCCTGCAGGGTCACTGATACCAACTGGACAGCCCCAGCTCTGCAGCATGCACAGGGGTTGGGATCCTGTGCCAGGGATGCAGGAAATGCTGGACTTATCAGGTGTTCAAGGCCAACCGTGTAAATTTTTTGAACATTTGAAAGGGGACCAGCAGCCACATCCACCCCTGCACCCCAGGTAAACTCACCTGTGAGCTCCCGCTCCTGCACCACAGCCTGGGCACCTGTGGGACAAACCAGAGCCATTCCGAACCAGGCAGAGGTGGGCAGGTGCTCTACAGAGCCCAGGAGTCCCAAGCTAACAGCACTGCAGGGCCTCTGCCTGGACAGCACCCTCTCAGCTTAAACTCCAGGCTGGAAAGGGCGCCCAGACCATCCTGCTGGGAAGATGGTCTCAGTGACAAGCATTAAGGTGCTGTGTCCTGGGCTCAGTCAGCCCAGTCAGAGCAGCAAGGATTTGTGGGCAGTGCGAAGTATTTCTTGAACAGCCAGGGCTGGCCATACCCTGGAGCCTCAGAAAGCACATGGGAATGGGGAGGGGACTTCTGCTCCTCCATCCTGCAGCCACTGGACTCCACGTGACCACGTGACCTCATCACTCCACAGGACCTTGTAGCTCCCCTGAGTACTAAGAGGGCGAGCATGAGGGAGGGCCAGTATGGTGGCCCAAGTTCAGGCCTTTCCCACCCTCCCTGGAGTTACTCTCTGTGATGTCAGGTCACTTTCTGGGTCTGTCCTCAGACTGCACAGAATGATGGTCAGACAGCCTCTGCTCAGCTGATTTCTACAGGTACAAACCCTGTCTCAGCTCGACTTAGAATCCACCTAAAACAGGGAGAGTAGGCTTCTCATCACACTCTGACTCAGCTCCATCTGGAACTCAGTACCTGTGAGATATCTAGGCTTTGAATCAACTTTCTGGAGGGCTCGGTTGCTGGTGCTTGCACATGCTAGCATGTTCCAGCTAACTCTCAACTAAAATCAACAACTAGCCAAGCCAGGGAGTTTAAAAGGTGGGATGGCACAGTCACATCAACACAGAAAATGTACACACCTATGCACACTGTCTTGTACACACCTGTGTGCACAGCTGTCTCATACACACCTGTATAGCTGCTTCTAGGGCGACATTTGGCCCAGATTAAGAACACGAACATTGCTGCCAGTGCCACCACGAGGATGCTGATGAGGGCCTTGTTACTCTCTTTGGGGGGCAGGCCTGGGTGCTCTGTGATTCTGTCTGGGTTTCCTCCAGTGGAGGGTGCTGTAGGGAAGAGGAGGGGGAAGGCTTTTTTCTTGGTCCCAGGGGGCCCTGTGAGAGTGCATTTACCTCCAAAGAACCATCACGTTTCCATTTGTAGGGACCACTAGGCTGCTTCAAGACATAAAGCCAGCCCTAACTCCTGGGCTGCAAGGGAGAGTTTTTTCCTGGGCTTTTAAATAAAGGTAAAATGCATATAACACACAGTGGACCACTGAAAAGTGACCATTCAGTGTCATCCAGTACCTTCACGGTGCTGTGCAGCCTTCACCTAATGGTGAGGAGTGACCACTGGCAGTCACTCCCTGCTCTACCCTCTAACCTGTTTCCTGACCCTGTTGCTCCATTCCATATACTTTCTGTGAATGGCTCTGACACCTGGCTTCGTCACCTGACATTGTGTCCTCAGGATCCAGCGAGAGGCCCTGTGTGTTGGAGCATTTTTTCCTTCTAGTGGAAGGGCATCTGTGGCACGCTGGGCCACACTGTGGCTGGCATTGGGGATGGGTGTGTGGAAGGTCCCACCAGTGGCTGTGGCTATTGTGAACCCACTGCCATGGATGGTCATAGGCATCTGCGCTGGTGCCCCCCTTCTCTCGGGCTGAGGACCTGCCAGTGCTCCTCCTCACAGCAGCAGTCTCATACTTCCTTCCTGCAGGTAGGTGTGCAGGGTCCAGGTCATCCTTTTTCGAGTCTCATTCCTCCCTGCACCCCAGGTATCTCATCAAGAGTCCCCACACAGCTCCAAATGTGGCCAGAGACCAATGACCTTGACACTGGGTTGACCCTGAATGTGTCTTGATGTCATCCATTTTTATATTATTGTTGTTGTTGTTATTATTATCATCATTATTATTATTATGGCTGGCTCAGCCTGCCCTGGGGGTGGGGCTGGTGCAGCATGTGGTGCCAGGAATCGCACTGCGGTTTCTGTGATTGCCTAAGCTTGCCTAAGCAGGTGCTTTAGACTGCTGAGCCATCTCACCAGCCCAGATGTCATCCATTTTAAATACTGTCCCAATATCCCAGAGATCAGAGTGTGACAGGGCTGGAGTCTCAGCCCTTGGAGAACCTTTGGCTTCACCTTTAGGGACTTCTCAGGCTGCTGTGTGTGAGGGCAGCCCTCACCCAGGTCCACACAGGTGTAGGGACCATGAACAAAGACATGAGGCTGTGCCCTGACTTTGGACAGGAGAGTAGTAGAGGGGACAGGCCTGCAAGGGACCCATGCTTGGAGCTGCAGCTCAGCGTATGTTGTGGCTGGCCTGAGTGCTCACAGCCACCTGCATGTGCCTGGCATCCAGGGCCATGGGTCCTGTGAGCAGTGCCATGTTTCTGTAGCTGGGCTGGGGACACAGAGCCGCATCCTGCCTGGACCTCTTGCCTCTCATCTCACCCAGGAGCCAAGGATGTGGACTTGGAAGAGTCCCAGCGGGCACCCACCCAGGACTCTCTGCTGCCTGACTCTGTGGCTTCTGACCCCTCAGTGGCTACCCAGACCCTTGGAGGATGCCTCAACTCCTCTGCAAAGCAGTCTGCAGGTGCAGACAGAGTCGGGGATGCACCTGTGCCAGCGTGGCTGCCCCTGCCCTTACCTCCCTTCTAGCCACCTTCCCACTGAAGTCAGCCCTTTGTCCACCTGCCTGCCATACCTGCAAGGCCACTGCCAGTGAGGTTCTGCTGCAGAAGCACGTTTTCTATACAGCAGCCCACACTTGTGCCGGGCACCCAAGGCACCCTCAGGACACTGACCACGTCGTACAGGCCTCGTGCATTCAAGGACACCGTGTCGTTCTGCAGCGCCCTGTTCAACACGCTGTTGTCTGTCTTGTTGATCCAGTACACATTGGGCTGTGGATAGCCATCAGTGGACATGCAGGTGAAAGTGAGTGCTTGGCCCTGGGGGGCACCACTGCTGTCAACCACAGGCAGGCTGAAGTTAGCTGTAGGGACAAGTGGGCAGTGAGCAAGGGTGGGGTCCTGTGGCCCCCATCCCCAGGCAGGAAAAGAGCAGTGCCCACCCTGGTGGAGGGGCTGAGCCAAGGATGAGCTCAGAGCAGCCCATGGGCTTGGCCACCCAGATTGCCACCCCAATAGGTGGCACAAGTGGCCCGCTCCAGGCCCCTGGTCTGCTCCAGTGCTCCTCTCCAGGGGCACAGCTGTCTCTATCCAAGCTACACCCTGAGCTCCCAGGCACTGGTGTTTCCTAAATTCTGATCTCATTTAAAGCTGATAATACCTTCTCCTAACTCATATTTTTAAGCTTTTCTTTTTTTAAAGAAAAGATGTGTTTAGTACAGGTCTACACAGTCTCACTAAACAGATCAGGCTCATAGTGATCCTTCTGTTTTTCAGCTTCCCAAGCACTGGGATTACAGGCAGGCACCACCATGCCTAGTCTCAATCACTGTCTTAGCACAGGGATGGGGCTAACACTAACTCATATTTTTAATGTTTATAATTTAAATTTTTAATGTAGTAAAAAAATTTTTTAACATAGTAAATGTTTGCAGTACATAATGATCACATTCATCGGGGAGACTTGATACATGGACATAACACATCCTAATTTTTTTACTTTCTTTCCCTACTTTTTTTTTTTTTTTTTTTTTTTTTTTGTATTTAGTACAAGGTCTACAGGGTCTTATTACACGGATTGGACTTACAGTGATTCTCCTGTTTTCAGCCTCTTAAGTACTGGGATTACAAGCATGTGCTACTATGCCCAGTCTCATTTGCTGCCTCTGGGTGCCTCTGGATCTGGGCTGCCTGCTGGGCAGGGCCAGCATGGCAGGCTGGGGCACGAATCCTGGTTCCTGCATCTGCCTCAGAAGGCACTTTAATCTGCTGAGCTATATGGCTGGCCCTTCTGATTTTTTAAAACACAAATCTTGATATATAATTCAAGCTGGTCACAAACTCACTCCGTAGCCCAGGCTGGCTCTGATCTCAAGTGAGCCTCCTGCCTTGGCCTGCCTAGCGCTGGCACAATAGGTGTGTGTGACCACTCCCGGGCCTAACTTACTTTTTAAGATCTAGTTTGAATTGTATAGTTTAAGGCAAAGGAAGCAAATCTGGGGTTTTGGAGGAAAGGATGGCCTAAGGTTAGGAACTTCCCAGGGAGTGGAACACAGACAGTTCCTCTGTTGGTGTCCCAGAAATAGAAGCCTGCACCAGGGATGAGAGTCTCTGCAGAACATGGAACTTGAGCATGGTTAATTACAGATGAAAGATTCTTATGAGTGAATTTCTCTAGGCCTAAGGCTGCATAAAATAAGATCTCCTGCTCCCCTGGTCTTACCTGCCACGTGCAATGTGACCACGACTTTCAAAATCTGTTCCATATTCAAAGACTTCCTGAACACCAGGCAGGTAAACTTCTGAGCATCCTGCGGGGTGACATTTCGCAAATGCAGTGAGAAGTCACCCTGTTCCATGCTCTTTGGTGACAGGTGGGCCCGGACCCGATAGTGGCTGTCAGCTTGGCTCAAGGAGTTGTCCTGGGGGATGTGGTATGTCACCACGATGGGTTTGTCAGTAAACTCGCTGATTTGCCAGTAAACATACACATCCAGTAGGTCAAAATGGAGTCTCTCAGGGTACACGCAGCTCAGCAAACAGTCACTGCCCACCGTTGTCCTGACTTCCATTTCTTGGATCTCTGCAAGGATTTAGAGGACAGAGAGGAGGTATTTATTTTTACAGGTAACTCTTCACCTATGTAGGCAACCAGGCTTGAGGTTACAAATCCCTAACACACAGCTGGGTGTGGCAGTGCATGCCTGTCATCCCAGTATTCAGGAGGTTGAAGGTGGAGGCCAGGCTGGGCTACACAGTGAGTTCAGTGCCACAGACAGACAGACAGACAGACAGACAGACAGACAAGACAGACAGACAGACTCAAATCCAATTCTGAGTCCTCAGAGCAGAAAGGACTGTTAGTAGAACACACGCAGGGCAGCAAGGATGCCATGTCCCATGGAGCCAGCACTATGCTCTAGCTTAGGAAGGGATCTCCCAGGCCATCCTGCACTCCCTCTGTTATTTCTCAGTGTACTCTGACTAATGCAAACTAAAAAGGACTTAAAACTGCAGGCATGGAAAGAAAACAATTTCTTGACCACCTTTATAATGTCGAGTACACTGGTGGGGGAAGGTCACATAGGTGGTTCTACCCTCAGCCTGACCACTTCCATGCCTTCAGGAAAGTGGCACATCCCCAGCATCAATGCCCTTGCCTCAGGTCATTGTACAAGGCACAGTCCTGTTTCCTAGCACTTCCCAGCGGTGGCTTTCAGGCCTCCACGGGGCTGACAGGCAAAGAGGCCAGGACAGAGAGAAAACTCCTGCATGGAGGAATGACAGTCCAGCCAGCCCAAGCGTGACATGAGTAAGAGCTAGGTGGTTAGGAGACACATTTGCGTCTATGGACTTCAGTTCCACTGGGGGACCACTGAGCCATGGGGAAGCAAGAAGGGACAGTGAAGGGCTTTGGAAGCTCCCCTCCCAGAAGGATACCTCATCCCAAACTTACCAGCTTGCAGGCCGCTGAGCAGCAGTAAGAGCAGGCCAGGCCTGGGAGAAAACACCAGAAAGGCAGGTTTGGACCCAACTGCAGGTGCATTACCTGCTTTCCCCGGCTATGCTGCTGCTCCCAGGAAGGAAGTGCTGACAACCACACAGAAGTGGAACTCATGGGGAGTTCTGCCCCACGAAACCCCAGAAAAGCCAAGATGACAGTGTGACCCTCTGGTGGCCTGACCCTCTGGGGGATGGATTCCGAGACACTCCGAAGTCCTAGGAAAACAGCTTCCCTGGGTGGAACACAGCAGGATGAGCTGCAGCTCCAGTGGGGAGCCAGAACTGGCTGTCCATATTCAGAGTCGTGCAAGCCCCTCAGTGTCCCCATCAGTCTCCCACAGTGCCACCTCCGCTGTGGGCCCTGAGCTCACGATATCTGCCAGGATCTCCTCACAACAGCTGGGGCTTCCTGGGGACAGGGGCCACTCCAGGCCCTTGCAGCGAAATCAGTGTGCCCTTTTGGGTGCTGCCTGCCGGAAGCCTCCCAATGCCCTGTCCTTAGTGTGGAGGTAATCACCACCCCTTGCCTGGGTTGCCCTCACCCCCAGTTCACCAGCCCTGGGTCAGGCAGCAAAAGTGCAGCAGGGGGCAGTGGATGATAGCCAGGAGGACCCCAGGCTTTGACTCTTACTTTGCCACGGCACCAGCTTCAGGCCCTTGTTTCTAACTGGGCTGTGGATACAGGAACTGCATGGGACACAGGGAGGGGGCTACCAAGGGGATACAGAGTGCTATCCTTCAATGTATCCTAACAGGGGCATGCACATTGGCAAAAATCCACGCTACGGTTGTCACCCCCGTCCCCCAGCAGCAGCCCTTTTCCTATCTTGGATCCACTGCTCGGGAGAAAATGGGAGGGCAAGGACCCTCAATGGCATGGGGGTCTGGCAGTGTCACCAGAGGATGGGCACCACGGGCCTAAAGGCATCGCAGTATGGTCACATTCTTCCTTATTCTGGGAAATCAGCCGCGCCGCCAGGAGGAGGAGGGTGCGGCAGCCCAGGCTTCGCGCGCTGAGTGCCGCTTCCTCCAACCGGCGGCGTCTACACCTCCGCAGGTGACCAAGCTAGGAAGCGGGACCCACCCCCGCCCGATGGCGACCCGAGGATCCGCGAGCGACCGCAGCCCGCTAGGCTCACCTTCGCAGCGACATGACGCGGGGTCCTCGGAGCTGAAAACTTAGGCGCGAGACCGGGACGGAGGCGACTCCACGCTGCTGGCAACAGGAGATCTGCCTCTGGCCGCCCACTCCGCTGGGTGACCGCGAAGGGGCGGGAACAGCGCGAGCGGAAGGTTCGGTCTGCTGGGCGGGGAGGGGCGAGGGGCGGGGCTGGGCGCCTCGGTCGGCTGGGTCGGAACCGGTCCGGGTGCGTATAGCCGATGATCGCGGCCCAGTCTGCCGCCAGTAGGAGGCGCGGGCGCAACACTGTCCCACACGCCCCGAAGTCGCGCCGGGCCCTGCCCGGACTCGAGCGCGCGGAAGGAACGTTGGCACCAGATCCCCAGCTGGCGCGGGCAGCTGTCTGCTGACTGCTAGGAAGGGATCAAGGAGAGGAGGGAGTCTCTGGGCGCGGTGGCGCACACCTGTAACTACAGCACTTTGGAGACAAAGGCAGGGAGGATTGTTGTGAGTTCGAGACCAATCTGGGCTACAAAGTGAGCTCAGGGCCAGCCTGAATTGACCTTGTCTCAAAATGACAAAACAAAAGGGAAGGAAGGAGGAAGGGGTGCTTGCGGGGATGATGGGGGCGGGCGCTCGCCTCTGCCGCAGTTCCTCCACCCCACTCCGGGATACTCTGGGATCCCGTGGTGCACAGCATGTTTGCCTATGAAAAGCCGAAGGTTCACCCCAGGAAAATTAGAGATTCCCTGCTTTTCCCTCCTCCCTTCTGCTCCTCTCTGCCGGCACAGCGCTTGTGTTTCTCTTATCGGGTTCCCTGACACACTCACACTGGGAAGGTTGTGGCCAGACTTGTGCAGAGGGCTGCTTCCTCTCCCATGTCAGATACCTCTACTGACTCCGTTTCCCCACCTGTGTCGTCCCCCGCCCCCCGCGCCCGCAGGCCCTGCCAGCAAGGCGATAGAGGGTCCCTCCTTGCAGAGGTCCTGGGAAACCTGGGCAAGAGTGGTGCACCGCACCCCCCTACACACACACACACACACACACACACCTGTGCAGCCTCTGGTCCAAGGGGAGGGCAGGGATGTGTCCTATCAGCACCCCACACCCCTGAGGGCTGCAGCCCCAGCTAACCTTGTGCAAGGGCCCTGGTCAGGCCAAGAAGGTAGGAGACTGGGCAAGTCCTGTGGAGGACCTCTGCCGCAGGTTCCACACAGAGGTCTGCCCTTCCATATGGGCTAAGTGTGTGCTGGCACTGGCAGATGTCTGTCTTTTTTTCTTTTTTTGTCTTTTTGAGACAAGGTCTCGCTATGCAGCTTAGGCTGGCCCTGAGTTCTCTTTGTGGCCCAGGCTGGTCTTGAACTGACAAAATTTTCCTGCCTAAACTTCTAGAAGCCTCCTAAATACTGAGATTACAGGCATGCACCACCATGCCCAGCCCAGAGCTTGGATAACAGCTTCACAAAGAGCAGAAACTGTCAGCTAGGTGGGCGTGGTGGAGCATACCTAAATTCCTGCATTCTGGGAGGCACAATCTGGAGGATCTCAAATTGCAGCTCAGCCTGGGCAACTTTGTGATTTAGTGAGACTTGTCTCAAAGTCAAAAAATCAGCCAGGTATGGTGGCCCATTGGTATAATCCCAGCACCCAGGAGGATGAGGCAGGAAGATCTCTGAGCTTGAAGCCTGCTAGGGCTACCTACATATGCAAGTTCAAGACTAGCCTGCAAAAGCATAGTGAGATCTTGTCTCAAAAAAAAAAATTTTTGAAAAAAATAGTTGAAAAAAAAAAAAAAGCCCCAAATCCCTGGCATGTAACTCAGTGCGAAGACTCTGGGATAACTCCTCAATGCCATGCAAAAAGGGAGAAAATGTAAAGGTCATTGAGCCCAGGAAATAGCTCAGCAGCGTAAGCGACTGCCTGGCAAGTGAGGGTCCTGAGTTCCATTCCTGATACTGAAAAAAGTCCTAAAAGTTAGTGTTTTTGAGGATTAAACAAGAAGAACTGAGGTAAGGTGACTTCCAGGTCAGAACAGCTCCAGTGCATCATGTGGAAGGAGCCAAGAGCACTGCAGATGGAGGCCCGTGTGTGGTGAAGAGGGGTCCGAAGTGTGCACCAGGTGTGGGGAGTGTGACCTACAGGACGTAGGGTTTACCACAGGGCACACGTCAGGGCCAGGGGGGTGGTCTTCAAAACAAGTGCAGCACAGAGTCTGGAGCCGCAGCGAGGCCACTGGATGCTCCTCGCTCTGAGGACAGCTGGCCTGACCATGTGGCAGGAGGGGCTTGGTGTTGGTGGCTATAGCCGCAGTTCTCCCCTGGACTGGTGGCAGCCAAGTTTTGGTTGAGCACAGTGCCCCTTGCTCCCTGGACAGGTACGCCCCTGAGCCCCAGCCAGGCCTGCACTGACCCAGAGAAACCATGGTTAAAGGGGCTCCCACTAGGCTGGCTGTAGGGTGGGACCCTGGGGAGGGGACAACAGGCCCCGACACAGGGCATGGCTGGGCTGAGCCCAGATCCCAGCTCACAGTGGGTGGGGTTCAGGTACCCCTCTGTGTCTGTGTCCTCACCTGTGAATGGAGACAGCCATGTGCCTTCCTCAAGGAACAGTGACATAGCAACAGTGAGCTACACAATGGGTACCCTCAGGTGGTACATGCCACACCTTCACTCAGCAGCTGCCAACAACCCAGGTTTAGGATCAATGAAGATCCAGAAGACTCCCAGGGCTGAGAAAACTCTGGGTTCCCTGACCGAGACAGATAGGAGGCTGGGTACCAGGCTGTGGGGAAAGCACCCCTCGGGACCAAGTGATGACTGTGCTTGTGCAGTCTAGGGGCTCACAGTTCTAAAGGGGACACATCTGCCCCTCTCCGATAATGGCTTGGCCCCTTCCAGCCACTGTCCCTCATTCAGAGCCCCTGCCCTTGCATGAGACCACATGGCTCAGCCCTCACTGACAGGTGTGCAGTCAGCTCAGGCCCTGCTCTGTGGATGGTGGCCTCTTCCCTGGGGTACAAGGTCTCTGGATTGCTGCTATCAACTCCTGCACTCTTGGTGGCTCAAAGACAACTGTATTTCCTGTCTCCACCCCGGAGGCGGGAAACTTGAAATCACTACTTCACTGAGGGCCTAAGGGGCCAAACCAGCCAAACCCTGGTGGTTCCTGGTGTCCCTGCATTGTGGCCACAGGGATGTCCCCTCAATATTGTCACGTCTTGGTCTGTTTCCTTTTCATGAGATGTCAGTGACAGAGCATTGGGCCTACCTGATGGCCCAGGATGGGTCTTGATTCAACCATACTGGGGCACCTTGCTGCTACATGAGGTGACATTCACAGACCGGCCAGACAGTAGCTGTACCCCAGGGGGTGCCCACTCTCAGGTGTAGAGCCCAGCTTATCATGAGCCTGTTTACCTGGGCACTGGCCCTGACTCACCAGGGAAGAATTCCTGTGGAACTTCTTTGGAACACTGAGAAGACAGCCTGATCACTGTTCCTTAGTGGAACTGAACTGCCCAGGACTGCCAGGGATCCTGCTCTTGCAAGCACTCTGCCTCACCCCATGAGAGGAGGCCCTAATGCCACATGGCTGTGGCTTTAAAAGGAGATCTGCTCTTGGTTTGCTTGCTAAGGGTAGTCTTGCTCTTTGACAGTTGTGGGTGTTGTGTGTGGTGGTGAGAGGGGTGACAGATATCAGATAGCACTTAGGGACACTGAGCTCGCAAAAGAAAATACCAGGACAGGCCAAGAACCATCTTAAAATAAGTGTATTTCTAACTTCTCATGGGAACACAGAACCCCTTGGGGAAGTACAACCCTGCTGCCCTGAGGAGTAGGGGCGGAGCTCTGCACCCCTAGAAAGACCCAAAGCCAAACTTGGGAAAGATAAGAATCTACAGTGGAAAGACAACAATCTTGAAGGCAGTTTTCTTTGTTCTAGGAAAAGTCTCACTTTTTTCATTGTGAGCCAACTCACTTACAAAGAGGAAGTGAATTCTGAGAAAAATGTGAGAAATATTCTCTCAGTGGGAGAAAGCAGTTCTTCACGAGGGAGGCGGCGGCCCAGATGCTGGGCTTTGTGCTCCGGGTGACGTGGGCCAGCAGGGATGCTTCCTCCTCAGGGGCCAGAGCTGAATGCCTGCTGCCAAGGAGGAGGAAGAAGAGGAGGATGATGTCATGGGTGACAAGGCTACTCATCAGGCTGGGTCAACCCCCCTGGGACAGGGGTGACAGTCTGGTTCTCTGAGAAGTGGGCCAGTGGCCTCTGTACCTCCTGATTACCTCAGCGGGTGGCTAGGGACAGGGCTGGGCAGGTGTGTTCACGGGAGGCCCAGGAGCCACTGAGAGTGGACAGTAGCCACCAAGGCAGTGGGACACAAGAAGAACAGTGGGCAGAGGTCATCAGAGCCTTGAGGAGTCCCCAGTATTCCCAAGGACCAGGTGATTAAGTAGTCTCATGGGGAGAGCACAGGGGACCAGGCCCATGGCTTGGTGGTCCCCAAGAAGGTGGGCTTCAAACACAGCCTTCTGGACCCCTGTGGTGTAGCCAGGCTCCCAGTGGATTGGGACCAGACATGCAGTGCCCACCCTCTCTCCCAGGTAGCTAGGGGCATCTGTGGCCACCACTGGGATGACAGTGGTGTCTGAAGGCATATGTCAACTCATGATGGACCCATGCCCCAGCGGGGGCCAGGGTGCCCAGGCCTCTCCTGCTACAGGGCTCTAAGCAGGCGATGAAGCTGGGCTCAGGGGCTGGACCAGGCCTCTGAGGAACAACTGTGGGCTGAAGACCAGTAATGGAAGTATGCACAGGGATTCATGGCTGCCTCGGGAGGAGTGGGCCTGGCTGCTTCACAGGCCATGCTGAATGACAGCCCTGCCTCCTCCTTTCCACCCACCAGAGTTCATAGGGCCATGAGGGGAGGGCGCTGTGGAAGGGGGTGGCAGGCATCAGGGAAGATGCCCTTGGGAAGAAGCCCGCTCCACCTCTGTCCAGCAGTCTTGGGATCCCAGGGGGGGCCCCATTGCCATGACAGGGTGAGTCGCAGAACCCTAGGATTGGGCCAGGAGAAGGGAAACAGTGTCCAGACTCAGAAAATGAAGCTCCTGGAGCATGTGTGGGTGTGAATGAGTGTGAGGGGGTATGGGCAGGGCTGTGTGGAGCCTGCCATCAATAGGAGATGGCCAGGATCACTCTCTAGGATAAGCCAAGTTCCTGATGTGGGGCACCATGCCTCAAGGGAGGCTGAGGAGACATGAGCAGAGCCCTGTCTGGTGACCAGTGTAAGAACAATGTCCCCTCAGCCCTCAATACCTCTTCACAGCGGGAATGTTGCTCCACACACGCACGGCGCTATGCAGGACCTGGCCTCAGACTTCTTGGAGGGTGGTGGGCTCCATCTGCCAGAAGGGGCTATGCGTAAGCTGCAAGGCAGTCCCTGATTCTGGTCTAGACCCTGACCTGGACGGTACTGCTCACTTGTCACACTTGGATCTGCCAGCGTCTCACAAGAGCAAAGCAAACTCATTGCTAGATACCACCACACAGGTGGCTTTGATTCTGAGGCCAGTAACTCCCAGCTCCATAGCATGGGGCACTGTTCCCCAGTCCGAGAGGAGTGCTCTCCCCACAGCAAGAGACCCCGTCTCTAGAGTTGGGTGCATGGCCCTAGGGAGGGGGTTTCACTGGCTGACAAAGACTCCCATGGAGGGGAGGACAAGAGGAGACAGACCTTCTCCCATTGGGTTGAGAGCTGAGGAAGGCAGAGGCTTGTAGGAGAAACTGAGGCAAGAGGATGGACCCCCTCCCTGTGTCCTGACTGGTCCTGGGGCTGAGATGGGAGCACAGAGCTGAGGCTGCAGAGGGCACTTGCTCTGCCGGGTTTTGGCCAGGAGGAGAGGTCCCAAGCTTTCCCTCTACAGCACCTCTAATCCCACATGTGTGCTTGCCTGAGATGGAAACTGCATCTCCTGCCCTGTGCTGCCAGGCTGAGGACCAAGGGGTTCAGGGGACCCACAGCATGCCTCACAGAAGCAGGTTTCTGGTGGTGAATAGTACTTAGAACACTGACCCTGGATACCCTGACCAGACTGAAACAGTGGTTTTAGGGGCTGAGATTTCAGAAGGTGGAAGAACCACTGACTCAGAAGAGAGCAAGACGGGCTCAAGGCCATGTTGCTCAGGTCTGTGAAGATGCTGTTTAAGACAGAAGTGGAATGGATTGTGTTCTAAGAAAACAGGACCTAGGAAAACTAACCCTGGAAAAGAGAAAAGCCCGTGGTCGCTTTCCACAGAAGATTCCAGAGTGCTGGGGGGATTGAGGGCTCCCTGTGATTTCATCCATATATTTTTATGAAGAAGCAAGTTCACAGAAATCAAAGGCTGGTGACAGGTCCGACAGCACAGAGCACACACAGCCCTTCTGTGCTTGACAGTGCAAAGAATCTTAAGTAGAATCTGGCTCTTGGAGCTTAGTGAAATGTTAAAAGAGAGACAGCCAGACGCATTCATACAGACCTGTAACCCCTGTACTCTGGGAGGCTGACACACGAGGATCACACAGTTTGAGCCCAACTGGGCAACTCAGTGACTAAGCCAGACCCTGTCTTAAAAAAACAAAACAAAAACAGATAAAAAATAACAAAATAAGATAAAATAATCTGGGATTCAGCTCAGTGGGTGGGCTTTCTCCGTTAGTACAAGGATGGTTGCTACAAAAAATATTTGCATATTGTATCTATTAACAGATCGGAACAGGAAATTACCCAATTATCCTCCTAGACATGAACCCTGAACAAAACCAAACAGCTACTGTTGATGAAATACTTGAAGCCACAGGCATCAACTGGAACTTCCTCAACATACGAGACCACAAACTCAGAAACCTTGGAAGCACAGGGACCAGGAGCAGGAGAAGACGCCCGATACTGGGTGGTGGTACACCTCCTCAGGGCATGGTGCCTTCTCGAGGTAGGGACACCCAGGCAGAAAAGGACAACAGAGACAACAGTCTCTACTTGACAACAATTTGACCAAATACATAGAAAAACCTCCTGAGATAAACTTAAAACTCCTACACCCAATGAAGCAGTCCAGTCAGGTAGTCTAAGCCACATGAATGTAGGGAATCAATAGCTCCAAGGGCACAAACCTAGGCCAGTTAGATAATCGACCCAAAAAACCCACTCAGCAGGAAAAGCAGAGAGATGAGCCCTAGGCCTGACTGGCAAAATCAGGACCAGAACTTGGGGTGCACTTGCTGGGCTGGGACCAGACCCAGGACTGTTGGTGACATCCATGAGATCCTTGACACCTGAAAGTGAGGCAAAGCCAGAAGAGGACAATAGGGCAAGGGAGGAGGCAGGGGTGGGGCAGCAGAAAACTGGAGTGTCCACTGCGTCCCAATACTCTGGCAACCATCAGGGAACTGGAGTGGAGATGGGGTGCTTTCTAGAAGAGGAGAGGCACTCCTAGGAGGAGCACTGGCCCCAGCCCAGGCATCAGAAAAAAAGTCCTCAGAGGTCATTTTTCAGTGCTTTAAGTCCCTGCTCTCTCCAGAGCCTCTGGGTGATTAGCTGACACCCATAGCCACCCAACTGCAGGGCACAAGCGGACACCCCATGACCTCCTGCTTACTTGGTTTGCTTCTGAGACCCACCCAGCCAACACCCTGGCACCAGCAGACCCCACCTTTTTTACTCTGCATCTGGCCAAGGCCTCCACCCTTGGCATCCTCTTCTGGGACCCACTGGAGGTGGCAATCCCAGGCCATACCCAGAGGGCACAGGAGTGTGTGACATGGGATGGCCTCCCAGGTAACTCAGGCCAGCAGCACCAACCTGGGACACCCTAAACTCTCCTAGCCTGAAGATACCTGCCCCCAACCAGTGGCACCTCAAGGAAGCAGGAAGCGATGGCCTGGTCCTCTCTGGACAGCAGCAGGTTGTCCACGAATATCCAGAAGAATGGCTTTGGGCTGTTGGGAGGGGGCCTCGCATACTGCAGCAGCTGGTGGAACTGGAACAGGAACCACCCTGCAGGAGGCAAGTATCATACCGGGAGCTACATCAGGGTGCATATGGGACACCCACTGCCTGTGCCAGGGCCACGGAACCCCAGGGAGACCAGGAGGTGGAGTGGGCCAGGGCCTGGCCAGGCAGCAAAGCCATCAGCCTTGCCTCTTGGACACCATTCTAGAGCACTGCCACCCTCAAGCCACATGGGTACAGAGGGCACCAGGTGGGACAGGAAGCACTAGATATCCATGCCAGGTGGCTAGGACTGTTTGAAATATACAATGGGAAAAGGAGAGATGGCAAGGTGGAGAAGAGACATCTCTGTGACCACAGCCCCTGGCTCCATGCACGTCTTACCAGGAGAACGGTCACAGGCATGCCCCAGATCAGGTGTTGAGCCATATACCAGATCAAAGGGCCGTCATTTCTCCACCTGTTGGGCAGGGACAGTGGGCAGCATCCTCAGGTAAGGAGCATTGTCTCTGAAAGCCAGTGCACCTCCTGCTCATGCTGTGTCAACAAATCCTGTAATCTCAGTACTCTGGAAGCTGATGCAGGAAGATCATTATGACTTTGAGACTAGCCTGGGCTACAAAATGTTATCTGGAGCAGTTTAAACTACATAGCAGTTCTCAAAAAGACCAAAATAGATAAACAAATTAAAAAATAAATAGTAAATCATGGTTACTATCCAGGGGCAGGTGACAGTGCACACAGAGCAACCATACCCAGGAAACCCAAGGGGGGAGCAGAGGGGATCAAACCCTCAGGGCAGGCCCAGGACAGTGGTCGTTGAAGAGTTGGGAGAATGCCTCTGAACTAGTCCTGGGAAATCTGCACAAGGTCCCCATTGGCCTAAAGGCTGTCCTGTGTCATCACTTTTCTGGGAACCAGCGGCCAGCAGCCACAGGTGGACTTCACAGGGGACATTCCCTGCCTACCACCAACACCTCCATGTGGGACCCCACCCTACTGGATACCCCAGAGGCCACTAGCACTCATGAATCCTCCCAGATGTCCCAGGCCCCAGTCAGGCACTGTCCCAGGGAGTGGTAGCCAGAGGGGAGGGGTCTCAGGGAGCAGAGGAGGATGAGTACACCTGCCAACGCTGCTGTTGTTCAGGTCCAGACTCAGCATCTTCGTCTTGAGGGTGCTGTGGGCTTAGTCCCCCAGGGGGTAATGCCCACTAGAGGTGGCAGGAACCCGGCCCCTAGATTTTAGGGTCAAGCTCTGGCCCTGGGCTGAACCACATGAACCTGTGCACCATGCCCACCAAGGGACTGAACTGACAGCTGATCCCTGCTACCCAGGACCTCATGTTGGTCTGGCCTAGACCAGGAGGTCTGGATCCAGACACCACCCACTTCCCACCTTCCCCTCTGGTCTCCAGGCCGAGCCAGGGCTGCTCACATCTCTCCGCAACGACATCTGTGACGTCCTCCAGGTGCCTCAGCCTCCCTGCCTGTGAACCAGCTTCCAGAAAGCCCAAGCTTGTCAACTCTAGAGGGAGACAGCAGGAATGCACAGCTGCTGTGGACCTTGTCCTGTGAGTCACCCCATGGGCCAGCCAAGGGCCATCCAGGGGGCAGTGAGCAAGCTGTTTGTTCCTAGGGGCAGGCAGAGTGCTGAGGGCAGAGTGCCCTGCCTGAGATAAGTCAGGCATGGTGTGCAGCTGGCTATGCCAGCACCGAGGAGACTGAGCAAGGGACCACAAGCTCGAGTCCCACCTTGGAAACACAGCGAGTTGATGAAACCTGTCTCAAAAAAAGAAAGAAAGAAAAAAGTATTGTCAAAAAATCCTGAAGAAACAATACAAAAACAAAACCATCAGCCAAGGTCCCCAAGAATTGCAAGTCCAACAGAGTGTGGTGTGACCAGTCATATCAGGGCTGCCGTATGGTCACTGCTGGCTTCATTAGCCAGGTGGGTGACACAGGGCAGGCCAGGCTCCTGCAGCCCCATGTCGGCAGCAAGCTCACAGGCCTTGCTGTGTCTTGGTCACCTATCCCTAATGTGGGGTGATACAATCATGGCCACTATGCAGGCGCTGTGTAACACATAGCAAACACAGAGTGGGACCCACTCTGTGGGATGAAGAAGAGGGTGCAAACTGGCCAGAGGTTCTGGTGTCTTTTCATCACTTCCAGGGGGTTAGGTGTGGTTTTCCAGGGGGTGCTGCAGCCAGGCAAAACCAGAGACCTGGGTCCTGGAAGGGCTGGGGGCTGAGCCAGGCCGCTGTCTCTGTGTACTCCATGCCTGTGCTCAAGGCTGCAGGATTTAGCCTGCATAATCACTGCATTTACCTTGCTTAATGTTCCCAAACAGGGACAGCACATGCACTGGCTCTCTCTCCCACACAGGCACTGTTTTGTATATCTCCAGGGGACTCTCCTATGAAGAAAAAGAAGAGGAGAGACCCAGGCATAGCAGTGCATGCCTGTCATCCCAGCACTCAGGGGAAAAAGCGGAAGGATCACTTGAGTTCAAGGCCGGCCTGGGCTACACAGCAAGTCCCCATCTCAAGATAAGACAAAACAAAACAAACGCTATTTTAATGTGAAGTCCCTGGGTAATGTGGAACCCAGGGGTCTCCTTCTGGCCAAGAGGGAGGGGTGAAATCCTCACAGAGGGCTCCAGAAGACAGGGTGTTCCTGCTTCCTGAAAAATGCCATGAAGACAGCTGCACACAGCTGTCATATGGGTCACATCTGCACCCAGGCAGAGTCCAAGATGCAGGTGATGGCTATGTGCCAGCCAAGTGCTACTGGGTCTGTGGAACAAATATCTTGCTGGGCAGTGCCGGGTCCCTCAGAGAGGAGAGCCTCATCAGGCACAGAGGCACACACCTGCAATTCCAGTGCTTGGAAGCCTGAGGCAGGAGGACTGCTATGAGCCCAGGCTAACCTGGGCTACACAACATGTCCCTGGTCACCATGCTAAGTGGGCATGAGGAATAGGCCATCCATGTGGAAGACAGAAAGAGCCTCAGTCCATCAGGTATTGGGGAGGTCAGTACCCACAGCCACCCTCCCCACATCCTCACCGTCTCAAGGTCGTGGAAGGCCTTCAGCTGGCCTCGCCACTTCCGCCACCGCCTCAGAAGCCCGCTGCCTGGAAAGGGCAGGCACAGGAAGCACACCCAGCTGTCCATGCCGTGCACCTTGTCTGAGGTCCCAGGACTCACCAGCACATCCAGGCACTCAAAGCAGTAGCACCTAGAATAGCAGAAACTAAGTCACATGTGCTGCCCCCTCCATGCCAGCACCCTGGAGACTGAGCAGGAAGATGGTATTCCAGCTCCACTTGGGCAATTTAATAACTCCCAAAATTTAAGCACAAGTTTTCAAGGGCTGGAGATGTGGTTCAGTGCAAAGGCCTCAAGATCAATCCCCAGGGCCAGATGTTGGAGAAATGGTGCAGATGCAATTCTCTGGATGCCGCACTCTGGATACTGGGCTCTGGGAAAGCCAAGCAGAGTGTTGTGGGGACAGAGCCTGGGAAAGGGAAGCCAGATAGGGCAGCCTCACCGCGTGCACTCGGAGTTCTCACAGATGAGCAGTATATCGCCTGAGGTGCAAATGGAGCAGCAGGACTGGTACCCGTCTTCATCATACAGAAACAGGGCCTCCAGGAACTTGTCCTGGGGAGACAGAGGTGGGTTTCTGTCCCCTGCCCTTGGGCTGGGGGATTCCTGCCTGGCTCCCAGCTTACCTTGCATGGAGCACACATCCCTCCCTTGAACAGGGGATGCTGCGTGTACACCTGGAGACTCCCACAGCAGAGGCAGATAGCTAAAGGACAAGGGGCAAAGCTGGAGTGCAGAGTGGACAGAGAGCCTGAGGGACAGCATCTGCACAGTGTGGAGGGAAAGAAGCCCACTGAGCAGAGGACTCAGAGTTACAAGGGTGAGACTCAAGGCCAGGCATGGTGTGCACACCTGTGATCCCAGCACTCAGGAGGCTGAGATGGCAGGACTGCAGGGTGTTCGAGGTTAACTTTGGCTGCATAGTGAGTTCAAAGCCCACCTGAGCCAAAACACCAAGCCAAACAAGCAAAAGTGTTGCAGGCCAGGGCCGGCTCCCCTTCTATGTCCCGCTGGCACACTGTGACTTCGTAAGCGATGAGCTCTGGAGGAGGAGAGAGGCAGATTCGTTCTTCCTCCTACCTCCTACTTTGAACAAGGTGCCACATGCGCATTTCAGAGTGCCAGTTTGTCTTTCGTCTTTGTGTGCTGGGGATTCAATCCAGGCCTTCCTATGGAGCTACATTCTAGCCCTTTTAAAATTTTTTGATTTTTGAACAAATTGTTAAATTGTTAAGCTGTCCAGGCTGGGCTCAAACTTGTGATCCTCCTATCTCAGCGTCCCAAAGTACCGGGAGCCACTGTGCCTGGCACATGTGCTACCCTGAACCACCTAATCTCAGAAGCTAAGCTGTTGAGACTGGCTTGGTGGCAGATGAGGCACAAGTTCATCTTTCTGTCTGGAGCCTAGATGTCATGTAACCTGTCCTGGCACGGTCCTGAGCCTGGCCACTGGGAAGGACCCCTTACCTCTGCCCTGCCCATGTGCAGGGGGATGTGGCTGCTCATGGGAACCCAGCAAGATCATGTCCACACCATGGTCAGCCTCCAGGGCCAGCGCTGGGGCACCGGAAGAGGAAACAGGCAGGCTCAGCACAGGTTTGGACCCCCAGACCCTGTCCAGCTCTGTCTTCCTGTGAGAGGGACACCCACCTTACCCATTCCCCTACCTCCCATGTCCCCCTCAGCCTCAGGAACAGGCCAGTGGGGAGGACAAGCAGGACCCTGGGGACTCACGGGGCACTGCCACCCACCCTCACCTGGGGGGCAGGCAATGCCAGGGCTTCGGCTGTATAGGGCCATGGAACCAGGGGACTGTGGCTCCCAGAGCCACTTGGGTGGCAGTGGGGAGCACCGAAGAGCACGTGGGGGAGCACTGAGGACCACGTGGTATGGGGGCGGGATCAGAAGGGGCCAGAGGCCCCAGAAGCTGTGGCTGGAGGAGGGGATCCAGGGGGAGGGACTTACAGACAGCAGAGTTAGGATTGGAAGAGTCTGGAAAAGGGGAGGCGGGGGCAGGGGAGCCCTGAGAGTGGGTGGACACTCAGGGCGGTGCTTAGGGCCTCTTTAGGGGGGAGCAATAGAGCTGGATGGGAGGGGGTGAGGGGCAGAGGCAGACTGCTCAGGGTACTTTGGAAGTGAGGTGAGGTAGGGTGGGGAAAGAACATTCTAGTACTAAGAAGCTGAGGCAGGAGAGTTGCTGTGAGTTTGAGGCCAGCCTGGGCTACATAGTAAATTCAAGGTCAGTGATTTGTGTCTCAAAAAAAACAAAGCAGGGGTGATGTGCAGAGGGGGCTGGGTGGGGTGGGGAAAGGCTTGGTATAAGAACACGTGAGAACACTTGGGTGTGGGCTTTGGCCACAGTCCTTATGGGTAATGCTTTGGAGCTGAGCTCCCCACTTAGCAGCATGGGGTCATTAGGCAGTCAGGAAAGGGGTTCACTAACAAATGCTCCTCTCAGGGATGGCCAAATGGCTCAAGGGAGCTCAAGGCAGTCCAGCCACTATTATGACCTAGAGGGCCTGGGAAGGGGCACCCTCGATGCAGCTCTGAACCCTAGGTCAGAAAGAGGGTGCTAGGGAAACTGAGGCATGGGCCTAAAACCCAGTGACCATAATTATGAGAATGAAAGAAACCCAACAATTTGGCTTCTATGCTGGGCATGGTAGTGCACGACTGTAATCCCAGAACTTGGGAGGCTGAGGCAGGATGATCAGTGTGAGTTTGAGACCAGCTAGGCTGCAAAAGTGAGCTCAAAGCCAGCCTGAACTGCATAGCAAGACCTTGTCTCAAAAAGACAAAAAAAAAGAAAAAAAAAAAAAAAAAAGGCTTCTATAGAGAGATATGATCACAGTGCCACCCACAAAAATGACTGAACATCCCCATCTCCTGGGCAAAATGGGAATCCATGGGATCCTCTGGGTGCCAGACGCAAGATCCTAGCCACTCCACGGAGGCTGTGGTCTTGAGCTGGGGACTCAGAGCCGTGCTGGATGTTTTGCTGGATATTTTCTGGTGTTGGCTTGGTTTTGCCAATTATTGGAAAAGTTATAAACTTTTTAAAATCTATTATTATTATTATTATTATTATTATTATTATTATTATATTATTATTATATATTTTTTAGACGGGTTCTCTCTGTGTAGTTCAGCCTGGCCTTGAGCTATATGTAGCACCAGGAGTGCATTCTCATTTAATTTGGCTGGAATTGTATTTCTAAATTATTTCTATTTTTACTCTAATTTGAGCATCAGGACTTATTCTTTAATAACCCACTAATATTAGCTAAAATGCACAGATAGAGCAATGCCTGGACCTGTGGTGGCAAATCTTCTAGAGACGAGTGCCCAAAGTGCAGCCCCAAACCCACTTAGTTATCACAGAGTACTAACACTGCAGTTGAACCTGAATGTGGAGGTTTTAATTTAGGAAAAGCAGCTCCTATGTCAACATCTTGTGTCTTAAAAGAAAAACAAATGACAGGTGTGCCATAGGTTCACCACTGCTAAGCTAGACAACCTCAGTGCACTTCCTAGGCAAGGCAGCACACTCCTGTGATTCTAGCTCTTGGAAGACTGAAGCAGGAGGATCTCTGCGAGTGTGAGGCCAGCCTGCGCTGCACAGCAAAGGCCCTGTTCAAAACAAAACAAAACTAACAAGCAAAGCACACTTTGCTCTCTGCCTACCCTGTGAGCAGACAACACCTGCTCCAGGCATCAGGTGTGGCAGTTCCATCTGCAGCACATAACTATTCCTGTGAAGCAACAAAGAACACTTAGAAGGCGCTGTGTCAGTCCTGGACTCTTATGTGTGTGAACTTTAAATCTCTAGAAAGATAAGATGCTTTCACCAAGAATCTGGGCTCTTTTACATGTATAGGAGCAAGCTGTACATGTGGCCCTAACCAAGGGTATGATCTTAAAGCATCTTCTAGAACCATTCTGGCCTAGAGCCTCCCCCCATCTTTATTAGCTCAAGGGACAGACACATATCTATGTAGTGCTTAGAGGATCCTTTAACCATTTCTCTTCCTATGTGGCGTTAACAACAGTCTTTCATGGGAATTTTCTCTCTCATTGCTTTTGCTCTTTTCTACTGCCATGAACTGTTGGCCCTCTGCCATGTGCCACCCTGCCTTGGGAGCCAGCCACTTATGAGCTGAAACCTCTACAAGCTGTAAGCTAAATACACATTTTCTCCTTTAACTTTTGGTGTTGAGTATTTGTCTCAGCAATGAGAAAAGTAACTAAAATAGAATTTGGTGCTGGGAGTGGGGTAATGACTATGATCATACCCAATCATATGGGTCAAGAGCCTTTGAGAATGCCTTGTGGGAAGAATTTGGAATGATTTGGAGATATAGGCTAAAAAAGTAGAGCAGGAACACCTAGGGCTGTTCTGTATGGGAGATTCTGGTCAGAGCTCAGAAGATCAGAAGGTGGAAGTCCTGCTGGTGAAGAGGAGGTTTTCAAGGTTTCTTCTGGGGGGGAAAAAAAAAAAAGATTGCATTGGCTTTGGGAGTTGAGATGACATGTGTTACGGCTTCTCAGAGTTTATGTGCATTTTGCTTGTGTCCAGAGACTTTGCCTGAGACTGAGATTAAGGATATTGAATTAATTAACCTGGCAGAAGAAATGATGAGGCACTCAAATGTTGAGGTGATGGATGGCTGCCATTGGGGTCTTTTAGTCAGATTTATGTTGAGAATCAAGAGCAAAGAGCTCAGCATAATGATTTGAAATGTTCTGAGTTTGGCCAGAAAGGAAGCTCTAGTAAAGCTGTGGATTGCAAAGAGAGAGCAGAGATCTTGATTCCTGAGAAGGAAAACAAGAATAGAAAAGATGGCCTGAAGGCCGTTGTCTCAGGAGGCAATAAGACTTCATTCTTTTCAGACTCAAAATTATAAAAGTGAAAGACTGCTTTGAGCAGGAAGCTACAGAGCACCATCTTCCAGAATGGCTGAAGCCTAGAGTGTGAGGGCCATCTGGATGACTCTTCTTGAAAGAAAAGCAGTTGTCTCCATTCTAGCCAAACCTGGTCCTATTTTCATGCACTGATATGTGCAGAGCCAGCTAGGACTTTTCCTTATCCCTTCAGTTGGCTTTAACCACTTGAGTCCCAGGGGGTATTGAAAAAACACTGTCGAAGAATCCCAAACAGCGCAACCACGCTTTCTCTAAATGAGTATGAAAAGACCCAAACAGCGTGATAGTGCTTGTTTTATTTTATGTTGAGAAATACCAAGCAGCGCGATAGCGCTTTGTTTATTTTTCTTTGATGAATCGGCTAAAATGCTGTATACCTATCTCGATGAATGAAGATCAGTTAAATATTGGAAAAAAGTAGCCTTTAACATAATCATCCGCATGGTTTTAAATGCATACATAATCTACAAGGAAACAGTTAAGAGTAAAACAATATCTCGGTGTACTTGCGTCAGTAAAGCTGAGCGTGCGACTTTGACAATTGGTAATGCACCGTCAGTTGTCCACAATGTTGGAAATGTGCTGGATTTTCTCGACATAAAATCTCAGCAGCGCAATCGTGCTGCTTGGGATTCAAACGGTTAAGCAATGCAAACTGTTCTAGCCAAGAAGCTGATGTGAAGTTTTTGAAGCAAGGGTAGAGGTCAGTGTTGCCACACCCTGCAGCTCCCCAAAACATGTGTGAGCCTGGGTGGGGTAGACAGTTGTGCTCTACAGTATTGGCTAGGATGAACCTCAAGATAAGAAGTTATTGGGCTAGAGAGAGAACTCAGTGATCTAAGTACCTGCCTTGCAAGCACAAGGACTGGAGTTCATTCCCAGGTACCATATACCATGCTGGCCCTGTGCCAGCAGCACCTGTAGTCCCAGTTCTGGGAGGCTGAGACAGGAAGATACATTCTTTTTTTTTTTTTTTTTTCTAATATTATGGCCAGCTCAGTCTGCCCTGGGGATAGGGCTGGTGCAGCATGTGGTGCTGGGGATTGAACTGTAGTCCCTGAGGTTGCCTAAACTTTCTTAAGCAGGCACATTAGACTGCTGAACCATCTTGCTGGACCCAGGAGGATCATTATGAATCGAAGCTGTATAGAGACACCTTGTATCAAATAAATACATCTTTAAAAAAGAGAAGAAGCTATGACTTCCCAGGGCATAAAAGATTATACATCAGAGCTGAAGCACCAACCCCAAAAATCACATGTCACCTCAATTGTGTAATGCAGATTACTCTGCCTGCATATTCTTCTCTCTGCAGGGCCAGGGAGATAGCTCAGGAGAATAAGTGCTTGCCTGGCAAGTGCAAGGTCCTGAGTTCAATCCCTGGTACTGCCAAAAAAAATGATTCTTCTGTCTGCATATTGCAGAGGTGATTTCATGACTGCTACCTAGCCCAGCTCACAGACTTCCTTACTTCCTGCCAGTCTCACAGTAACCCATTGCCTTAGCTACTTTTTCCTCATTTCTGGGACAAAATACCCAACACCTAAAAATTAAAGAAGAAAAGGTTTAATTAGCATATAGTTAATGGGAATTTCAGTCCATACTCAGCTGGCTCCAAGGTAGAGTGGCACATAGCAGAGGGAAGTGGCTCATAGCCACAGAAAACAGCAAAGAGCAAAGGGAGGGGAAGCTAGCTAGCCTTTTCCACTCCTTACATTTTATGCAGATTATCTGCCCCAAGTTAGATGTAGCAGTTGCACCCATAATCCTAGCACTGGATCAAGAATGAATAACAACCACAAAAAGCATGAGTAACAAACTCTGGATGCCACCCCACAACTGCATGAGGCTTTGGGGGGTCATCTAGACACAAACCATACCACCTATCTTCAAGCCACTCCTTTCTTCATGAATTAATAAAATATGAGTTCAGTCTTGGGTCAAGGCCTTTGTTCCAGTTAATCATCTTACTAGTTGGACTTAGGATCCTTTGGTTCCCCACAACTACAAATATACTTTATGTTTTTATTGTCACCATGAGTTGCACTGGAAGTCAGAGACTGGAATTAACTTTATAAAATTCTAATAACTTTTCCATAGGATCACAAATATAAACTTCTTGAACTATAGTGATGACTGGGAAGGGATCTCTATTCTATAGAATTTGTTTCTTGGAATTGGTTTCACAGTATTCAGCAATCTAGACACTTGACCATTACATCCAAGAGAGCTGAAAGCCTGGCTACTGGCTACTTGGCATTATCTATGTGGCACTGGTTTTTGGTACACGCAGAATACAAGACTTATGGGGTCAAAAGACTTCCACCCAGATTTCAGAAGATGGTCTGGAAGGCCCGGCAATGTGCCCCTGAGGAAAACTGCAAGGAAGGAGTAAAGTAGGCCCAAGAGAGAAGCCGTGGGAATTTCAGCCACTGGCAGTGCCATTGGGACAGATCCACCAAGCCCTTTGGAGTTCACATCTTGCCACAGATTGCCTCAGATGCTACACAGGAGCTACAGGACTTAGAGTTTGCCCTGATGGTATTTTGTTTGTTTGTTTGTTTTTGTCTTTTTGAGATAAGGTCTCACGGTGTGGTTCAGGCTAATATTGAGCTCATTTTGTAGCCCAGGCTGGTCTCAAACTCTCAATGACCCTCCTGCCTCAGCCTGCAGAGTGCTGGGATTATAGATGCGTGCTAACATGCAGCTGCCCTGCTGGATTTTTAGACTTATTTTGGTCCTATTCCTTTGTATCCTCATTTGTAACTTTTAATCAAAATGTCTGTCTTGTGTCAATTGAATATTGGACGTGTTTAACCTTTTCATTTGTACAGGGGCTCACAGCTTAGAGTTCATATTTTTTTTTTTAAAGAAATCATGTATTTGAGGCCGGCGAGACAGCTCAGCAGTCTAAAGTACCTGCTTAGGTGAGTGTAGGCAAATGCAGGAAGTGTAGTTTGATCTCTGGCACCACATGCTGCACCAGCCCCACCCCTAGAGCAGGCTGAACTGGCCATAATATGAATAAACAAACAAACAAACAAACAAATAAATAAATAAAGTTTTAAAAATTTATGTATTTGGTACAGGGTCTAACTACACAGTTCAGACATAGTGATCTTCCTGTTTTAGCCTCCTCAGTGCTGGGATTTCAGGTATATTCCACCATGCCCGATTTTAAGAGCTCATCTTAAATCTCAGAAGAGACTCTTCGTTTAGATTTTTTTAATAATGCTGAAACTTCATACTTTGGCAGCTCTTGGAGATAGAATAAATGCCTTTTACATAAAGGCATGTGCATAACTCTTTGGGGCCCAGGGTGCAATATCATGGCGGTGTCTAGATGCCCCCCCCTCCAAAGCCTCATGTGATCAGAAGTGGCTGAATCTAGAGTATGTGATTGTCTCATTAAGAGCAGGTATTTGTTGGATCAGTCCACTGACTGGATTGGCACTGCCCTAATCCCAGTAGATGGGGTAGGATATAAAAGACAGAAAGAGGCTTGTCTCACTTTCTCTTTTGTTGCTTTTGCTATTTTCCACTTCCATGATATCTTGCCCCTCTACCATGTGCTTCCCAGCCTTGGAGCCAGTCGATTATGGACTATAAACTGTGAGCTAATATAAACTTTTCTCCTTTTTGCTTTGGGTGTCAGGTATTTTGTCTCAGCAATGAGAAAGCTAACTAAGACACAAGTGATGTCTTGCAATATGAGAAGTGTATAATTCCGAGTGCCCCATGATCACAACTGAGACAGTGATTCTTCTCTCTCTACCTCCCCTTGCTGTGGGGTTGGGGATGATCATTTACAAGGAGTAAGAAATTATGGAGATCTTGTTAAAAGGAGAAGAAAAAGGTGGAGGAATCCCTCACTTCAAATGAAGCTAGGGAGAGGTGTAAAATATGAATACGGTACAAAATTCGGTAGAAAAGTACCATCTGAATAAAGCTGTAGCAGTGTGAGCAATGAAATCTGTTTATTTTTAGTTTTTTAAATGTATTTAGTGCAGGGTTTACAGGGTCTCACTATGTAGACCAGACTCAGTGATTCTTTCTGTTTTCAGCCTCCCAAGCACTGGGATTACAGATGCACCCCGCCACACCCTGTCTCTATTGCCCTTTCAGGGTGTCCCCGGGGTGGGGCTGGCACAACAGCCAGTCCCTCTGTCTACCTAAGCAGGTGCTTTAATCTCCTAAGCTATCTGGCTGGCCTAATGAATCTGTTTAGTAACAATGCAATGTCACATTTCCACAAAATCTTCCAGAGGAGGCAAAGGTAAATACTGGATAAATTCCTTGTTAAAGTTGCATGAAAAGAACAAGATTTCATTGAACCAAGAGATGGCAGTGATTCTGTTAGTCCTACACACCTGCTCTCCACTCTCTTGCCTCCTTCACACCAGCCATGGAGGTTTTAAAAAGTTAATTTTTAAATATTTTTTATTTTATTATTTTCTATCATATTAGAGCATTGTAATCATGGGGAGGTTGATCCAGGGTCTCATGTACCCCAAGCTGGCTTTGAACTTGCAGTGATCTTTCTACCTCAGCCTTATGAGTGCTAGAATTACAACTATGCACCGTCATACTTGGCTTTCTAATCATTTTTATGTGAATATTTTGGGTGGTTGAATAAATCACCCAAGTTTCCATTATTTCTTACAGGGAAATTTGTTTTGGTATGTAAGTGTTTTGGGTTACAAGCATGTTTTGGGAAAAACTAAGCTTCCAAATAAAAGTTTTAATATATATCTATATCTGTATCTGTATCTATATCTATATATCACACAGATGACAATATGAACAGTGTCTCTTTCTGTCCTTCTTCCTTTTCTCCTACTCCACATCCCCTAACACTGAATGACATAGCATCCCAGCCCTGGCATCCTCAGTGAGGGCCAGGAAAGTTTGCCAGGCGGATGTGCAAGAGCACGCACTTAGAGGAGCAGTGTGTGGCTCCAGAGAGAAGTGCTGTTTCCTAGAGTGGGAGCACCTCGCTTCTCATGCAGGATGGCAACCCAGAAAAAGGTGGGTATTACTAAGTGGAGCACTGGCTTATCCACCCGCAGGCTGAGCCTAGTCACCCACTCTTTCAATGGATGAGGTGAGCATTCCTCGGATTCTCTCAGCCAGCGCCTCTGTGTAGGGGTCAGGTTCTTGCTCCTAACTTCCTTGCTGAAGCCAATTTATGGACTTCCAGTTCCATGACTTGGAGCAGCTGGATGACGCCTTGGGCCAGCCAGGCTGGATCTGAGGCTGGATCTTCCAGGAGGCATTGGCTCTGCCGGTGCCATGATGGCCTCACCAGGCTGGGATCGAGACAGCAGGGGCTGGAACCCACCTGCTTCTGTCCTGCCTAGACATGGAGAGCAAAGGAGGTCTGTCTCCTGGGGCTGGCAGGGGAGCACATGCTCTATGGGGGAGGGGCAGGACAGAAACCAGCATTCCACTGAGGGGCAGGGCAGAGACTGCATATGTTGTGTCTAGAGGGAAAGGAACCTAAATTTGACCAAGAGAATCTGATATGGGCAGTTTGACTGATGCGGACTACATTGAAGAAGTAGAAGTCTTCTTTTTTTTCATGCATTTAGTACAGGGTCCACAGGATCTCACTACACAGATTGGACTCAGTGATTTTCCTGTTTTCAGTGGGATTACAGATGTGCACTACCACGCCCAATCTCAGTCACTGTCTCAGTGCACCCTGGAAGTGAGGCCAGCACACACACAGGGATCGAACCTTGGTCCCTATGTCTGCCTAAGCATGCTAGAAGTCTTCTTAAAAGTCCAATTTTTTCTGGGTGAACATGCCTGTAGTCCCAGCACACTAAGGAGGTTGGGGCAGGAGGATTAATGTGAGGGCCAGTTTGGGCTACGTAGCAAGTTCAAGGCCACTGTGAAATACACAGTGAGATCGTGTCTCGAAATAAAACAGAAGAAAGAATTTTTAGTTATGACTTCCTTTTTTCCTTTCTACCTTTTCTTTTGTTCTATCCTCCCTCAGTCTAACAAACTCCACTTTAAAGTCACTTCCAAAAGATTTTTGTTTTGTGTGATTATTTTGTCTTAAACAAATGGGTGTTTATGGGATGTGATTTTGTCTTCTTTTCTTTTCCTTTCTTTCTTTCTTTCTTTCTTTCTTTCTTTCTTTCTTTCTTTCTTTCTTTCTTTCTTTCTTTCTGTTTAGACATGGTCTTGCATCCTGAGGCCCAGGATGGCCTCAAACTGGCAGTAACCCTTCTGCCAGCCACTGAGATTACAAGTGTGCACCACTACACCTGGCTCTAAGATGTGATTTTTCTAACTCTATCTTCAGCAACTTCTTTATGTCTAAAAGGTCCAGATGCAGCAAAAATTTTCCTTTAAAATGGGGGCACCATTGAGAGTCATTTCGTGTTGCACACACCAGTCTTCTACCCAAGGCAGTAAACTTTCTCTGAGGTGTGAACTAATTAGCCTGTCCCTGTCCCGTAGGCCAGGTGCAGCCTGCCAGCCCTGACTGACCAGCGCACATCCTTTGCTCTCCATTTCCGCATGACAGGAGAGAGTAGGCACCTGCTGTGCTCCTGGCCTGGAAAGCTGTCCTAGCACAGTGAGGCCCAAGCCACGTGGAAGACCCAGCCTCAGCTCCTCGAGGCACTGCCTGCCAGCTCCAGGTCACCAGCTGGCTCTGACCAAGGCAGAACTCATGCCCCTCCAACCCTCAGCACCCGGGTGGTGGAAAGTCCAAAACTCTACAGGGCCTCTGTTGGCCTCTGGCAAGAGGCTGAGGGATGCCTGCCCACAACGGTCAGGACCTACCTGTGACACAGGTGCACCTGAGAGGATCTGGGGCTTTCAGAAAGCAGGGTGCAGCCACTGGTCTTGCTTGGCGGTTTTAAATTCCCCTTTACCGGTTATTTCTGTCTGAGAGTCCCCATCTGGGGAAAGAAAGTCCCTGGGCGGCAGGGCATGACATTAGGATATACTGAGAAAGGATCAAGGGGCAGGGGAGGGGAACTGATCGTAGCCAAGTCAGGCTGTGAGATCTTTTCTTTTCTTTTCTTTTCTTTTCTTTTCTTTTCTTTTCTTTTCTTTTCTTTTCTTTTCTTTTCTTTTCTTTTCTCTTCTCTTCTCTTCTCTTCTCTTCTTTCTTTCTTTCTTTCTTTCTTTCTTTCTTTCTTTCTTTCTTTCTTTCTTTCTAGTGTAGTTAGTATGGAGTCTACAGGGTCTCATTACACAGACAGGACTCACAGTGATTCTCCTGTTTTTAGCCTCCCAAGCACTGGGATTACAGGCGGTGCCACCACGCCCAGTCTTAGGTTGTGAGATTTTCACAGGCATCTTATTTTAAAACAACAAATGCCATGTAAATGCTTCTACTTACGAGTATAGAGGAAGTAAAGGTTATCACTGCTGGGATGGAAATTATAGAATTTCCAAAATAAAAATTTTTAAAAAAGGAATCCAATATAACTCATTAAACCAACAAATATAAGAGAAGGGATATGAAACTATAAGTTTAAAATATGTAACAAACGAAGCAAGATGAAAAGCTACTTCTATGGCATCAAGAAAATCAGTTATTCCATTAAAAGATCCAGCTAGCCAGGCTTGACGGGACATGTCTGTAATCTCAGCTTCTTGGGATGCTGAAACAGGAAGATCGCAAGCTTGAGGCCAGCCTGGGCAACTCCATGAGACCCTACCTCAAAATAAAAAATAAAATGTGCTAGATGTGTAGTTCAGTGCGAGCACCGTGGGCTCCATCTTCCATAATGCTCCCCCGAGAGACATTAAGTCCTAACAAAATCTTGATTTAGAAGGAAGGTGTAGCACAAACAAGACCAACAACATATCAGTTAAACGATTCAAAACATGAAACTAGTTAGGGAAGGGGCCTTACGAAGAATGAAAATGGGTTGTGTACATGAAGCATCTCCCGACAAGGAACAGAATCATTACAGACTGCAAACATGGGCCCATAACCACCAATATTAAAAGAACCATTAAAAGCTGTTGTCACAGGACGAGGAGCTAAACCACAGTGAACTGCAGCATGCCATAGGTGTGACTTCGGGGGCCCAGGGGCCCGATGGCCTTTAGTGAACAGAAGGTCCCAGAATAAGCAGGATCATGTGTATGGGTCATGACTTCTGCTTCTGTAGGGCTTCTGCGGTAGACCCTACGTTGGAGGAGCAGAGGCGAAGGCCAGCCATCTTCAGCCACCCTAGTGGTAGAGCACAGGGGTACCACCAAATCTGGCTTTGACCACTTTTCCAATCATCACATTCACCCTGACTCTGAGATGACACTAGGTCTCCCACAGCTCCCCAAATCCACAGCTCCTGCTTCCCAGGCTGACCATGTACTCCCTCCTGTCTGGCTCCCAGACATCATTGAGGTCTGGGAGGATTCTCTGGGATCTGGGGCTTGGGAGTAAGAGGAGAGCCATTGGACATCCTGCCTCTTGCCTGATGCCCCCACCCCCAGCATGAGACCCTGGAACTACCCTCCCAGAATTGGGCATTTGTCCAGTCTGATGACATCCTCTTGCCTGTGTCCTGCTGTACTTACCATGCCTCCTGGCACTGTATCCACTCAGTGGCCTCTGTCTACCATGGTGGTTCCACTCCCTAGCATGGCCTTGACCTGACACCTCCCAGGCCAGGCTCAGCAGAACCATCTCGGGCTGATGTTCTTGCATATGCAGACCCTGAACCTGCTACATGGTGCCAGGGACACTACACCAGCACCGACCTGAGGACCTCTACTCCTCTGCTCCAGCTGCCCTCCAGGAGGGTGTGCCCAATGTCCACAGTGGAGCCATTCTTCCAATACCACTGCGCCTCAGCCTCTGTCCCTGCCTTTGCCAGGCTCCTGGGACACTGCCCTCCACACTGAGGAACAAGGACCAGATTGCCTGAGTGTGGCATCATGAGATGCCCTTCTAGTGGCTTCACTTTCTTTTCTTTTTTTGTTATTAAATGATTTTATTGAATTAATCACAGAAATAGCACTGGGAGTAGAGAGATTAAATTGGGAGACCAACAGATAGTTTGAGTGAAGAGTTGGTGACTGTTTGGACAGAGAAGTCTAGGATGACTGCTGATTTCAGCCAGGTTTAAACACACTGATTTGAGGTACAAATTGAGACTACATAGGTTGGGGGGGTCAACAGGCAGTTCCAAGTCTGGAGCTAAAACATTCCTGAAGACCACAAGGGGGCAGCACTTGGCTTCATTTTTCTAAATGCCTGTCCTTGGGGCCTTGTCCAGTGTGTACCCACGCTAGCACCCTAGACATCCTGTCTCCTCCTTTAACTGTGCTCCAGCTCTCGGTGTCCAGCAACGTGGAAGTCCCTCAGGGACCACCACCCAATCCGGCCACCAGCCAGGAGTTGCTTATGTGGCCATGAGGTGACCAGCGCAGTGTATCTGGGCTGCCCAGGAGCAGCGCAGAGCCCAGAAACCGGCTCTCCTTGCCCTGGGGGTGCAGCACCAGGTCTTGGATTAGAGGCTTCTTGCATAGGGACATTCTTTGCCAAGTTACTAGGGAGTCCACTGAGGAGCTTCCGCCCTGATTGGCTACTGGGCCAGTGGCCTTTGCTCTATCCTCAGCTCAGCAGTATAACAGCTCATTGCAGGAGCCCACCAGGTGTGTGTGTGTTGCGTGTCCGGGCTGGCAGGAAGCGCAGATGTCCTGCCCAGGGCGCCGTGACACCATGGCTGGGGAGGTCCAGGCAGGTGGGGACGCGGTGCTGAGGCGCCTGCTGAGGCTGCACCGCACGGAGATTGCAGTGGCTGTGGACAGCGCCTTCCCATTGCTGCACTCACTGGCTGACCATGATGTCGTCCCTGAGGACAAGTTCAAGGTGGACCTTTGATCCCTGATCCCATCCAATGCTAGGGGGTGGAGCCTGGGGCTGGTTCCCTGTGGACTCCTAACCCCAGGTCCCCAGCCTCTCCACTCCTCTTCTAGGCTGTGCTTGGTGCCATGAAGGTCATTGCAGGTGGACCCCTCCCAGACCCTATCCGCTCTTTGCTACCCCATCCTCACCCATAAACCAGCCCCAGCACGCCAGGCCTTACCTGGAACCTGGGAGGCTCCCCAGAACTTGCTCTAGCCCCCCGCAGCACTATGTGCCATCCCAGGGAGGGAAACCTCTGTGCCAGGTCTGGGCTGCCAGCTCTCCTGAGGGGCAGCAGCCAGGCAGGGCCCTTACACAGCTGTTGCCACAGGAGACACTGCGACTGAAGGAGAAGGAGGGCTGTCCTCAGGCCTTCCACGCCCTCCTATCCTGGCTGCTGACCCAGGACACCACGGCCATCACCGATTTCTGGAGGGTCCTCTTCAAAGACTATCACCTGCAGCGGTATGGTGGCCTGCGGCCCATCCTGGACAGCTTCCCAAAAGGTGAGGGCTGGGTAGCACTGGGGTTGGGGTACAACGGGAATAGGAGGCATTTGGGAGGTGCCAAGAGGCTCCCTAGGACATCTGGGCCCTAAGTTACAAAGAGCAGGGGCTTCAGCCACCTACCGGAGGGTGTACAGTTCTGGGTCCTTCTCACTCCCTGCCCCAGAAAAGGCTGTGAGCTGGGCACCCTGCATCCTGCAGATGTGGATCTTAGCCAGCCTCGGAAGGGAAGGAAACCCCCCAGTGGCTCCAAGACCCCTGTACTGCCACCCAGACACCCCACCAAGAGGAAGGCCCTGGAGGATCAACGAGCCACCCCACCAGCATCCCTGACCCTGAAGGGCACTTCAAGCCCAGGTACCAACAGGAGGAGCCCACCAAAGCCACAGACTCCCTCCCTTCACTCTGGAGCCAACACCACTCTATGCAGGTCCCTAACTTATGGGCTGGACTAGGCACCTGGCCTCTCCTGCCCAGCTGCCAGACTCCCAGGTGGAGAGGAGGCTGGGCAAAATGGCCCAGGTCCCCAGGTGGGTGGAGTTTCCTGTTCCCAACAGCAAAGGAGCCCAGGAGTGGAGTACCCACTAGACCTGGTGCCCTACAGCCACTTGCCCCCAGCACCCTTTTGCAGGCTCCCAGCTGAAGGTCAAGCCACCCAAGAAGCCCGAAGGCAACTTGGAGGCGCAGCGCATGCCCCTAGGGAATGGTGAGTGGGGGCATGGCTATGGGCTGCAGGGGTCTGCAGTGCAAGGGTCTGTCCTATCCTGCGGTCTCACTGGTCCTGTGGCACATTCAGACCTTGACAAGAGGGGCTGCCTTGTCCCAGTAGGATCCTGTCTTCACCCTCACCACAGGCCTGGCTCTGGACCCTCCTTCTAGGTCCCCACCTCTGCCCCTGCAGATGGTCCTGTCCTTGAGAGCACAGATGCTGCACCAGCTTGCCCCTTTTCCATTCTCCCCTTCCCTGCGGCTGCTGACCCCACAGATCTGTGCTCCCTGAGGCTCCTCAGGACTGGGTACTCTGCTCCATAGCACAACACTGGACCCAGTTACTGGGGGCACACTCATGTGCACGCACTCACCTCTCCTGCATGTGGGCACACAGGCATGCATGGTGCCCCTCTGTTCTCACCTGTGGGATTTTTTCTGAGGCAGGACCAGGTGCCCCAGCCAGCAGGAGAGAGGATTCCACGGCTCAGGCCCCACACCTGCCTGATGTCTGCCTTGATGCTCACTGTGGAGTAGGGGTCAGGAACCCTTTTCCTAGCCAATGACCCCTACTGGGCTGTCCCTTCTCCAGGAGTTCAGACCATGTCAGCTTCAGTTCAGAGGGCGGTGACTGTATCCTCAGGGGATATTGCTGGAGCCTGTGGGGCTGTGGAAGGCATCCTCATCCAGCAGGTGTTCGAGTCAGGTGGGTGCACAGGTGGGGACTGGCCTGCCCCCAGCTGGGAGGAGGACCCTGCCATTTGCTCTCTGCTGCCCCCAGAGCAGACAGCAAGGCAGCCTCAAGAGATGGGGTGACAGTGGTGTGACCCTGCTGGAGGTCACACCCCAGGAAGTCCTGCATGTGGCTATCATCCTCCTATTCCTCTTTTGAAAGGACACCAGGCACTGGATTTTGGGTCCAGTATGACTCCCCCAGATCCAAGTACTGGGCCTAAGTAAGCCACTGAGCTATCCCCTTGGCATAAAAGTGGTTGGGAAATGCAGATTATCTCTGCCTGAGGGCCCCACCATGCTGGCAGCACTGCAGGAGTGGGGAAAATCTTGGGTGACCCCCAACATCTTCTCCTAGGGGGCTCCAAGAAGTGCATCCAGGTTGGGGGGGAGTTTTATACCCCCAGCAAGTTTGAAGACCCTGGCAGCAGCAAGAACAAGAACCGCAGCTGTGGTGGGGCCCCAAAACCTCTGGTTCGGGCCAAGGGACCCCAGGGCTCTGCCCCTGTAAGTGCTGCCCTGCCTACTGCTGGGGGGCTCTCAGCCTGGGAACCTGTGACCCTGCCATGACAGTGCTGCCCCTTACTGCCTCCATTGCTGACTTTCTTCCCAGGCTGGAGGAGAGCCACGGCTCGGCCAGCAGGCCAGCATCCCTGCCAATGCAACCCTTGCCGGTGAGCCCCAGCTCCACCAGGTAATGAACGCCCTGCATGGCACCATGGTCTCCTCCCCATCCTGGGCACTTCGTGCCTGGAGAACCTGTCTTCCCTTTACTTCTTCTTCCTCACCCTGGGTATTGCTTTTTTCTGATGAGCCACAATTGTAAACTTTTAAGAAATGTGGAAAAAGTGAAGTTTTCCCAGGATGTGAAACTATAGAGTGTAGCCCAGATTGTACAGGCCTCTCGCTGGGCTGGGCTCTGGAGTGAGCCAGTCCTGGAGGGTTCCCGGGGCCAGCCATCTTGTCCTGGTCTCAGCACTGTGTCTGGAGGAGGTGGAACTGCTGTGGCCTGTGCCTGGGCAGGACCCAGGTGGACAGCAGTCAGGCAAGGTGGTAATGGGGTCCATGGTTGTGGGTCAGGTCCAGCCTAGACTGGCAGCTTGAGGACCCCTGGGAGTATGGTGGGCACCATCTGGGGAGGGACTTGGGGAGGGTGGAGGCTCAGGGAGGAGACAACAGGTGCCTGAGGCTGATAGGAGGCACCCTGGCCCCAGCCTTCTTCCCTGGAGGGCTGGCCTGGCAGCTGGTGGGGAGGTTGTGGGGGAGGGGGGAGGGTCTGGCTCTGCCTGCAGGGGGCGTTGCTGGGGTCTGCACAGCACAGCCCACTCTGGGTCTGCATGGGCTCTGTCTCCTGCTCAGAAGAACGAGGATGAGTGTGCCGTGTGCCGGGACGGTGGGGAGCTCATCTGCTGTGATGGCTGTCCCCGGGCCTTCCACCTGGCCTGCCTGTCCCCACCCCTGCGGGAGATCCCCAGGTGAGCAGCATGTGTCATCTCCATGTCCCTTGTGTCAAGACCACCCCATGGCTGACTGAGAGGAGCCCAGGAGGTGCTGGCTGGGAGCAGAGGCCATGGAGGTGCATATTCCAAGCACCTGTGGGAGCCTCATGGAGGGCACAGGTCCCTCCCTGTCCTGTCCTGGGGCCTCCTGCCTGCCCTCCGGGCACAGAACACTAGAGGAGGGGCTTGGAGGGACCCAGGAGCCTGAGTTTCAGCCTGAACTCTGCCACTGCTACCATGACCAGGATGAAGGGGCCATAGCTCCTTCCCTGTCCCCTCTGAGGCTATCACTCCTGCATCTGCTCCTCCCTTTTGCCTGTCTTCCCAGCTGCTGTGCACCAGTCCCCTGGGGCTGGTCCAGACTGTCCAGCTGGGGGAGGGGTAGGCCCATAACAGGCAGGCACAGGTCTATGTAGGTTATTGGGCATGGAGAGTTGGTAGCATACTGGGGAAGCGCGGCCCAGGGGCACTGGCAATGCTGCCCTGGCTACCCTGCCAGGAGTAAATACCCCATCCTGGACTCTCCACTCATTAGCCCTTGTGGCTCAGTTTGTTCCTTGCCCAGGCCTCAGTTTTCCCATTGATGAGGGAACTGGTGACAGAGGAGCCCCATTCCTGGCAGATCTGTGGTCTATGGTCTCTACTTTGTCTTACATGCCTGTGACTGGTAACAATGGGAGCAGTGGCACATGGAGGTGTTCATGCTGCCTGCAAGGGAGAGACCAGCAGGCCGTGGGCCAGGCCCAGGAATCCCGGCTTCCAGAGCCACCTGCAGAGATCCTGGTACGTAGTCCTCCCCTTGGCTGGGTCCCTTGCTGTCCTATCTGCACTGGAGTGTTCCCTCCTGACCATGTCTTCCTGGTCAGTCCCCTCTGTATGTGAGCCTAGCCCAGGGCTTCCTGAAGGGTGTGAGGCCTGCCTAAAATGTTCCCCTCCACCTGCCCTGGCCCAGGGGATGGGCTGTGGCCACTGTTAGCCTTCTTTAATATCTGAGCTTGTATTGTGACAAATGCCCTGTTCTATGCCCAGTGTTTGCCTTGATAGCCCCAAGGCCACAGGTCCCTCTTAGATGCAGAAAGGGCCACTGAGCCTGCCCCTGCATCCTGCCTGCCAGTCATTCTGCCCACTGGGTCATTGGGCCTTTCTGATGGTGCCCAGTGTGGCTTCTCTGCCCTGCACTTGCCCTCCCCCAGCTCCGAGTTCTACATCCTGGACTCCTGGCTATGCTGGGCAGCAGCCCTGTGGTCTTCTGACAACTTACTCTGGGTTCCTGGTCCTTCAGGGCCCTCGAGCCTCTGGTGAGGATGTGAGGGCCCTGCCCAGGGAGCCCCACTCCGACCCTACCATCTCCTACACACATTTGCTGGCCCCGCCTCCTGCAGCCCCCCTGCCCATGCTGGAGCCCTCAGCTCTGCGCCCCCTGCTGAGTGCCATCCCTGAGGGGCAGCAGGTAAGCTGGGCAGGCAGGGCCAGGGTCAGGTTGCTGTCCCAGCTCAGGACCTCAGGGCCCGGGATAAAGTGGAATAGGAGGGCTTGCTGGGCAGAAGGGGTGCATCCAGATGAGTTTTGGGATCTGTGAGGAGAAGGATGAGGGACTGTGGCAGAGCTCCCAGAAGTGTGCACGCACCTCTGCGCATGTGTGTAGCTGGAGTGAGGGTTTGCTGGGTAACTTCCACCAGGCCCACGCATTCTTCTACTGCTTGGAAAGCCCCACCCCAACTCCAACCTGGGTTTTGTCCCAACCTCAACCCTGATTCAAGGCAGGGCAAAGCCAGGGAGGGTCCAGCAAATTGGGAACCACCTGCCCTGTCCCTGCTCCCAGACCCTCCTGCCTCATTGGGGGCAGCACAATTTGGACCGAGTTCCTGGGGCTTCTGAGCCCATGGCCTGTGGCTTCCAGCAGGTGCAGTGTGGTTTCTGGATGTCCCAGGGAGGCGATGTGGTGCAGAGGACGTGGGTTCATGCCCAGGTCTGGTGCCCCAGATCACCTGTGCTGTGCTCTGCAGGACCGGGCGCCTGGCGCGCGGTGTGGGGTATGCGGGGACGGCACTGATGTGCTGCGGTGTACATATTGTGCTGCTGCCTTCCACTGGCTCTGCCACTTCCCGGGGGTCACAGCGCGGCCAGGGTGAGCACTGAGGGTGGGAAGAAGGACTGAACCCCACATCACCCCTGCGCAGCCCAGGGTCCCTCATGCCACCCAAGCCTCTTATCTCCCCCCAGGTCTGGCCTGCGCTGCAAGTCCTGCTCTGGAGAACGTGATCCCAGGGAGGTAGCACCTGCCTCCAGCACTCTGTGCACCCCAGGGCAGCCCAAGGTCAGCACAGGACTCAGAGATCTTAGGGTCTGAGGGTCCTGGGGGACTGCGGGAGCACATCTTTTCTTTTTAGAGTTTCAATCTAAGCCTCCTTGCTCTAAAAGGCCACCAGGGCAGGAGGCATGAGGGTCCCAGTCAGGCAGCCCTGAGCTCTGTGCCCAGTCTGCCCATGACCAGAAACCCCAGCCCCAGCCCTGCCCTGTGCAGGGACCCACTTCCAGTACTCCAAGAGGGCCTGGGCTGGGTCAACCCTTGCCATTCCTGGGTTCCAGGTGGATGACAGCCAAACTGGCCAAGAGCCTGTCCTGCACCGGGAAGACCTGGAATCTCTCCTAAGTGAGGTACTATGTCACCAGCATGCAGGCCTTGTGTCAGCACATGGGATGCTTTGGCCACAGGGATGGAAATCAAAAGCTTTGTGGCTTCTTCAGGGGGCTTCTGGCCCCACCCACCATGATTCTCTACATTTCCTGGTGCCCCTGCATCCCCAGGCTCTCAGCATTAGTGCCAGGCAGCTGGAGTCCCGACTTCCCCCTGGGCATCCAGGCCAGGTTCCTATGTCTGCCCCCGCCCCCAGGCTATCCACTCCAAGATGAACAGGTAGAGTTGTCAGGTGGGCAAACTCTTCCAGTGCTCCATACCACAGGTGGATAACATGTACCTTCTTCCACATTCAACATGGTAACTCAGGGGCCCACTGACCACAGGGCCCACCTCCAACAGGACAGGTATCTCTAGAGACCCCAGGGTCTGAAAGAGGCAGATGGCTCAGGCCTCATAAGAGTGTCAGAGGTTTGGGGTGTAGAACAGATACTTGGGGACCCTGATGACCTCCAATCCTGTGAGAGGGGAGAGTCAGACCCCAGAGCAGGAGAAGAAAAGAGCCTCCCAGGACAAGGCCACCCAAGGGGCAGATGGGTCAGAGAGCTACAGCCTGGGAGGAGTGCTGGCAGAGGTATTCACCTGAGTGATATCGTGTGTGTCTGTTTTCCCTTGAGTTAGAGTTAAGTGGGGTGGTGTTTTCGGGTTACTGGTACTAGTCCTGTGGATGCAGATGGGGCGCCTGCCGGGTGTGACTGAGCCTAGCTCCCCACAGCACTCCTTTGATGGCATCCTGCAGTGGGCCATCCAGAGCATGGCCCGCCCACTGGCTGAGGCACCGACCTTCTCCTGACTGAAGCATGGACTCTGCCCCGTGCTCACATCCTTGCTCCCGGAGAGCCCTGCACACTCTCTCTGGTGTCCGCCACTCCTGCAGGCTCCCATGGGGTGGGGACCTGATATCATGTGTACCCTGAAATTAAAGTCACTTCTGGTGTTCAAGGTGCTATGTTTTGGGGTTTGGTACACCAGGTGCTGTAGCCCAGCTTGGTCTCCCACATAATGGGAAAGGAAGGACTGGATATAGGAAGTACTCTGTGCCCTGGTGTGGCATCTGGGCCCTGGCTGTGGTAGCCAAGGCCCTGTAAGAGTCCAATTTCCCCCCAGTAGTCTGGACCAATCACCCCCACCAACACTATGACTCCCTTTTCAGCTGGTTTCCTCAAAGGCATGAGGAAACCAAAATGATCACAGGGAAGTCTTAGCTGCCAGTTCAATGGAATCATCATTGTGCTTCCATGTACAAGCCGCCCCCCTCTGCGGCTAACACTTCTAGGTGGACAGAGCATAAGGTTACTGGAACAGAAAACAAAGATTTTGTTAGTAGGTTGCTGGGGGTAATGATGAGTGTAGCATTCCCAAATCCATCCCTGGACTCCTGAACCTGTGAATCGGGGCTGTGGGAGACGCTGTACTATATAGTGGGTGTGGATTCAAGCCATATGCAGCCTTCCACCTTGCCCCAGCCCTGCAAGCTATTTCCATCTAGCTGGTATTGCCATTGCATCTTCCAATGAGCATTTTGCCCATCTGCCCATCTGGCTGCTTCTGGAGGTTTGGAAAGTGGTAAGACCAGGTGAGCCCAATGCCACACTGTGTTGGCTGTAAAGGGCATTCCCTGATCTGGAGCAATGCTACAACTGCATATAGGAGGCCAAGGGAAGAGGATTACAAAGGGTTTGAGGTCAATCTGGGTTACATAGTGAATTCAAGGTCTCTCTCTCTCTCTCTCTCTCTCTCTCTCTCTTTCACACACACACACACACACACACACACACACACACACACAAATCACTCCACAAAATAAATAAAAATTGTCTCTAAGAATAGTGAAATTCTGAATGACTGGGGATTAGGGCTCCAATACAGCGAGTTGGGGCAGGGTGGGGGAATCTTCTGGATCACTCTTCACTTGGCTTTGACCCTGGGCTCTGTCCTTAGCCCTCATGTTTCAGTTTTTCTCATTTCCTTCCAGCTGACCAGCTTCCTCCTTCCCATCCTGAGAGCCGATCATGCAGATCCTTTAGGGATCTGTCCAGTCTGCTTAGCCCCAGTCCCCACTTCTACAGTCTCCTCCTGATCCTGCATGATAGTCTCCAGATCTTGTGTACAGTGAGCAGAGAACTGTGAGTGTACATGTAAAAGGAAAAGCAGCTGCAGTTATTGGAGTTGATGGTGGAGATGGCCTTGAGTTTATGTCAGTAGAAGCAAAAGGGTGACAGAACTGGAAAGGTGGCACCAGGTCACAAGGGAAGAGGAAGCACCAAGATAAATCAGGTTTTCAGACTTAAACGATGCACACCCATCCTGGGGCCTGTCAGTGGGTCTCTGGATGTGACTGACAGATGTGATGCATAGGCGCTGTGCCAACCTTTAGCATGGGTTGAGTGGGGCAAAGTGAAGGTTGGCCCACAGGTGCTCTGGCCGGGCACTTTAGGAATTTCCTGGGCCTTTGATACTCTCGTTTCTGCTTCTCTTGGGACACTGGAGGTAGGCTTTGGCCTGAGGTTCTGCCCAGATTGAGGTAGATAGAGGAGGTGGCTCCTGCTGTGCTATCTATGCTGTTCTCAGTGACTCCCCTGTCTCTGCCACCCCACTTGTCCTTGCTGGATTGAGAGCTGAGCTCCATCTCTTCTATGGCCAAGTCTCACTGAGAGCAGTCCATCTTGAATAACCTGCCCTAATCCTCCCATCTATTTATATTGAGACAGGGTCTCACTATCTGTGTAGTCTTGGTTGGCTATGAACTCTCATTTTTCCTGCTGCAGCCTCCCAAGTGTTGGCATTGCAGGTGTGCACCACTGAGGCAGGAAATTAGGGTGTGGCAAAACTTCCCAGGGAAGTAGGTGTGACTTCCAAGTACAAAATCCCAGGGTGCCTGTGCAGAGCAGTTCCCAAAGCCATGTCCACATTCAGCAAAGAGAGCCATCTTCAGGTCCTGTCTGGGAACTGGGCAGATTTTCCATAGGTGCTTGGGCCTGGCTGCAGCCTGCGGTGGGACACACAGGAGGGCAGCACAGAGCTTGGGCCACTGTGCTCTGTGGCACCAGGGTCTGCTCAGACTCTATGCTGTGCACCTTTCCTGCTTTCACTTGGCCCTAACTTCTCTGCAGGGCCTGTTTCTTTTCCTCCCTTTAATAAATGCAAAACTTCTCTACCTTTTCTGCTTCTGTTGATTAGTTCTTTGCTCAGGACAGAATAAACCTAGAAACCACCTTGAGAAGGAGGTCAGCACACAGAACCTGGTAGTACCATCAGGCCCTGTTTTGCTTTGGGGTCTTTCATGAGTGTCATGCATTCTTTTTCATTAGCAGGGTACTCAAGAACAGCCCTGATCCCTACACTAGCAGTTCTGTCTGCAGACAGTTGCCTGAGCCTCAGGTGATGGGAATGGAGATCATCAGTGATCTACCTGTCCTACCTGAGGGCCCTCTTTGGGATCATCAGGCTCCACCCACGTCCTAGTGGACAAGCAGATGAAGAACCTGGCATTGCTGACAAAAAGGATTTCAGGAAACCATCAAGATAGCAAATCAGGGCTGGAACACTTGGCTGGAAGCTTGATCAGGTTAAATGAATTCCGCATTCTTCACAAACCCACCCTGTAAGCAAAGTGTGCAAATCACACAGCTGTTAACCTGGTGATAGGGACAATTTTAAAAGAAGTCTTGACTCATCCTATGAATTCTTGGGTACCTGAGACTTGTAGTGCCCCAACTGACCCCCTCCTCCAGGGTCCATTGCTGCCTTCCTGTGAGTGTCACAGGGGACCCAGGGACAGGCCCATAGGCCCACATGGTCACTCAGTCACCGAGACTGGGCTACCCCCTTTCTGTCTGTTGCTGTTCTCACAGCTGCCTGTTTCAACCCCATTTTGAGCTGCAGAGTGGGGGAGCCTGAGGAAGGTGCCAGCTGGTCCTGCCCCACCCAAGGACGCAGCTTCAGCCCCATCACATCCCTTCTTGCTGCTTCTTGCAGGCTGGGCACAGGCCGGAGCATTCTGCTGCCCTCTGACACGCACATAGGCACAGCATCTGCCGCAGTGAGAGCCGAGTGCCACCAGGGGGCGCAAAATCGCATTCGCTGAATTTCTAGAACTGAAAATAGATTTATTTATTTGTTTATTTGTTTATTTATTTATTTATTTATTTATATATTATGCCTAGCTCAGCCTGCCCTGGGGGTGGGACTGGCACAGCATGTGGTGCTAGGGATCAAACTGCGGTCCCTGCAGTTGCCTTAGCTTGCCCTAGGCAGGTGCTTTAGACTGCTGAGCGGAATTCATTTAATCTGATCAAGCTGAACAACCTATTTGGGTACCAGAGTGTATTGTCAGACTGCACCGCGAAGCCAGATCTAAAAAAGGAGCCAACTGCAATGAGGCTAGATCCAGCCTGGGGCCTCTTCAAGGAACTGACCAAATGGAAATCTAAGGTCTAAACAGGTGACAACAAAACATAATTATAAAATACGCATATTAATTATAAAGAAAAGATTTTCTTCCAAATTTCTCTAATAAGAGATCTCTAATAATTAACAAATAACAAAATCTGACTAGTCTGCTTATAAAACTGGCCATATATATATATATATATATATATATATATATATATATTTTTTTTTTTTTTTCAGTATCAAGGATTGAACTCAGGATCTTGTGCTTGCTAAGCAGGAGCTTATACCACTGAGCTGACTCCTTGGCCTTATCACATTTTTAAAAATGTATTTAGTACAGGGTATACGGGGTTTCACTACATGGATCGGACTCATAGTGATTTTCCTGTTTTCAGCCTCCCAAGTGCTGGGACTGTAGGCACGTGCCACCACACCCAGCCATCACCTTCTCGGCATGCCCTGAGGGCAGGGCTGGCACAGCTTGCCAGGGATTGAACCCTGGCCACTGCCCTCTGCCTAAGCAGAGCTATTGGTTCGCTGAGCTATTTGTCAGGCCCTTTTATTTCTTTTCTTTTAAAAAAAAATTTGGTACAGAGTCTTGTTACGTAGTTCAGACTCATAGTGCTCCTCCTGTCTCAGCCTCCCCAGTGCTGGGATTACAGGTGTGCTCCACCACACCCAGTTCAGGAGCCAGCATGGTGTGCAGCACTGAGGGCGGAGCTCGCGCCCTTGTGCTTGCCAGTCAGGCGCTTACGGTGATGAGTTACATACTCCCAGAGCCCTACACCAATGGCTTCAAGAGTTTTACCGAACCTATCTCCTAGCAGATTTAATGTTCTATTTCAAGTTTTAGATCTGTGATCCATTTTGAATTTAGTTTAGTGCATGGTGAAAGATATGGGTCCAATTTTAATCTTCAGCACGTACCGAGTCAGTTTTTCCAGCACAATTTATTAAAGAAGCTATCTTTCTTCCAGTGAGTGTATTTGGTACCTTGGTAAAAAATAAGGTGGCTCAGTATATCTGGAGTTGCTTCTGCATCTGCCAATCTGTTCCTCTGATCTTCAGATCTTTTTGCCAGTACCATGCTTTTTATCATCACAGCTTTATAGTATAATTTCTCTCTCCCTCTCTCTCTCTCTCTCTTTCTCTCTTTCTTTCTTTTCTTGCGGTACTGGGGATCAAACTTGGGACCTTGCAGTTGCCAGGCAGGCACTCATGCCACTGAGCTATATCCTTGGCTCTTACAGTATAATTTCAAGTCAAGAATTGTGATGTCCCCTGCCTTGCCTTTGTTGCCCTGAATTTAACAGGCTCAGTATTAAGGGTATGTTTTGAGAAACAGTGTTTTCATCACAGCTCAGGATATAGTCCAGACAATAAAAGAGCACAAGCTTGGTGGGTGAATGTTGATGAGAATTAAGTTGTTAAAAAGTGTGCAGCCAGGGGGCTGGGGAGATAGCTCCATGGCACAAGTGCCTGCCTGGCAAGTGTAAGGTCATGAGTTCGAACCCTGGTCCCACAAAAAAAAAAGTATGCAACCAAAAAGTGGAGGAGAGGGGTCGGCAAGATGGTTCAGCAGTCTAAAGTGCCTGCTTAGGAAAGCTTAAGTAAGCACAGGAAGGGACCATGGTTCAATCCCCGGCCCCACATGCTGTGCCAGCTCCACCCCCAGGGCAGGCTGAGCTGGCTATACTATATATATATATATGTATATGAAAGAAAGAAAGGAAGAAAAGAAAAGAAGAGCATGAGTGAAAACAGTGAATTTATTATAGGGAATTCATTACAAAAAGTTACGGGTGATTTTTTCCTTTGCAAATATTTTTCACTTTTATTTTTCTTGGCATTGTCTTCAGCACATAATGATCACATTCCTCTGGGAGGCTGGTGCATGTACCTAACGTAGGGACAGGGGCCCCATAGGCAGGGGAGAGATAAGATGAAGGCCTCAGAGGGCTTTGCAATATTAGTGGAGAGAATTAGTAAGGGTGGCTTCTGCCTCCACAGATTAGACTAGAGGAATTAGAAAAACACAGGCAGGGCCAGGAAGATAGCTCAGTGGCCCAAGTGCTTGCCTGGAAAGTGGAAGTTCCTAAATTCAACCTCTGGTACAAAAACAAAACAAACAAACAAAGGAACAAACAAACAAAAAACAGAGGCAAAGGAACTAAGCTCAGAAAGATCCCTGATAGCATGATTAACATAAAAATCACAAAATTGTCTTAAAGACTTAAGGCCCCACCCATAATTTTAACCTCTACCTTGGTCTTAGAAATCTAAAGTTAGGGGCTGCGGGAGATAGCTCCGTGGCACAAGTGCAAGATCGTGAGTTTGAACCTCAGTCTCAAAAAAAAAAAAAAAAAAAAAAATCTAAAGTTAGGATGAAAGACAAGCCAGCGAGCCAATCAGACTTCAGGAGTCTACATGGTACAAGGATCTCAGTAAACAACTTGACACAAGAAATCCATGAGTATTTCCATTTTGAATACTCCCTACTCCTCCAGAGTAGTTGTCCACCAAGTTTCTCCTCCTTTGCTCCACCTTCTAAATAAAGCATCCTTTATTTTACTCTGCTTCTTTAGTTCTTTTATCAATGCCAGGTTTAGCATTTCCTGGAGCTGTGCAATACAGCAGAGGAGGGGCTCCCTTATCCCCGTCTCTTGATTCCCTTCCATTTTGCAAAAGATCTGCCTGCTACCTATCCTCTATCTTCTATTTTTTTTTAAAAAAAGAGGTATTTGGTTTCTTGTACCATGCAATATTTAAAGTTTTCTCTTTTTTATTGATGCAGTTCTTGGATTGAACCCAGGACCTTGAACCCACTAGGTAACTGCTTTACCATGGAGCTACACCCTGAACCCTTTTTATTTGTTTACTTTTGAGACAAACTCTCCTTCCTGAAATTGCCTAAGAGGGTCTCCAACCTGATATCTTCCTGCCTTAGCTCCCCAGAGCTGGGATTATAGACTTGTGCAATCACAAGCTTTCTTATAGGCTTTTTTTTTTCTTTTTTCTTTATAAGCTTTTAAGGGACTCAGAGACAGGACTTCTGAAAAGTGACCAACTGGTAAGAATTCCTCGGCCAACCCCGTGCCTGGGCTGCACACGATCGTCTGGCCTGAGTTCAATCTCTGGCCCACCAGTCATTCCTGCATGGGCCCAGGGCTGCTTCTCTTTGTCCGCTATCCCCTATCCATCTAATCAGAGGCCTAGGTCAGAGAGTGGCCAAGGGTCTCACCTGTATCTGGGCCAGCACTGTGGCAATATAAATCAGATGAAATTCCTTTCTCATGTTTTGCTCCTCTGGGCCCTGGCCATATGGGCATCAGCCTGAAGGCTGTTGTGGCCTCCTGAGAGTCCCAGGGCCCAGCCACACCCAGCCATGCCCACACCTTGGCTATGGTGTTTTTGAAACACACTGGAGGGCTCTACACTCTGCTTTCAGTGGGAGGGTTTTACTTCTGGGATCCCCAAATGTGGGCTGAGCTCAGTGAGTTGTGCCAACTGCCATGCCCACCCTATTCCTGGATTCAAGGACCCAGGACCCTATACCCTGGCTGCAATTTTATCACATCCTGAGTCTTGTGACCCAGAACACATGTGGAATGAGGAACAGAGAAGGTTTCTCCCTTCCATGTGGTCAGCAAAGATGGACCATCCTTGCCCAGGACCATGGAAGTCTTAGAGCCGATTATCCTGCCCATCTGCTCTATTTATTTTTATTTTTATTTTGTGTACCATGGATCGAATTTAAGATCATATGCTTGTCAGCCAGGTGCTTAGCTGCTGAGCTTTATCCCTGGACCTGCCCCTCTGGGACAACAGGGATCTTTCCTCTCCTGGTGATCGTTGGGTTTTCCACTCGGCTTCCACAATAGAACCTATTTGTTTGGTCAGCTTTCTTCTTCTTCTTCTTCTTCTTCTTCTTCTTCTTCTTCTTCTTCTTCTTCTTCTTCTTCTTCTTCTTCTTCTTCTTCTTCTTCTCCTTCTCCTTCTCCTTCTCCTTCTCCTCCTCCTCCTCCTCCTCCTCCTCCTCCTCCTCTTCCTCCTCCTTCTTCCTCCTATTATTATTTTAATTTTATTTTTTAATGTATTTGGTACAAGGTCTCACTACACAGCTTGGACTTATAGTGATCCTCCTGTTTTCAGCCTCCTTAGGGCTGGGATTAAGGTGTGTGCCACCACATCCTGTCTACCAGCTCAGGGCTGGTGCATGCTGGGGATCTAACCCCACTCCCTGTGCTTGCCTAAGCAGGCATTTAGTCTGTTGAGCCATCTCACTATTTATTATTATTATTATTATTATTGCTATTATTTTTAATGTTGGTTGGCCAACTTTCAAAAAAAATTACCACACTAAATTTCTTTTTGGGGCCCAGGAGATAGTTCAGTAGAATAAGAATTTGCCTGGCAAGTGCAGGGTCCTGAGTTCAAACCCTGGTACTGAAAAAAAAATCTTTTTGTCCCTTCCTTCCCCTTTTATTTTATTTTCTTTGGTCTTCAAACTGGTCTTGCTGTATATTCCAGGCAGATCTTGAGCTCATTGTGTAGTCCAGTTGATTTTTTTTTCTTTCCCTTTTTAAGACAGTCTGCCTATGTAGTTCAGGCTAGTCTTGAGCTCACTTTGTAGCCTAGGCTGGTCTCACAGTGAGCCTCTTGCTTCAGCCTCTTAGGTGCTGGGATTATGGGAGTGTACACTATGCCTGGCACTAGGCTGATGTTTTTTTTTTTTTTTTGCGGGACCGGGGTTCGAACTCACGACCTTACACTTGCCAGGCAGGCTCTTGTGCCACGGAGCTGTCCCCCCAGCCCCAACTAGGCCGATTTTGAATTCACGGTGATCCTCCTGTCTCAGCCTGCCGAATGTTGGGATTACAGGTGTGTGCTGCCACACCCCCAGCTTTTGCATTTCAACCATTACTAAGGGCACAGTGCAGGGCATGAAAGATAGTCACAGTTCTGTGTAGCCATCGCCACCGTTCATCTCCAGCACCCGTTCCTCTTCCCAAGCTCAAAGCCACTCTCGTTAACGCTGGCTTTGCATCTCCGTCCCCACCCTGGCACCTCTCACCTGCTTCTATCTAGCCCCAGGGGGGCCGCGGGGATCTTCAGGCTTAGCCCAGTCCTCTCTGCCATTCCATAGCACTGTCGGACGTGACGCCAGGAGGGGCGGGCAGAAGGCCGGGTGCGCAGGCGCGGGCCAGGGACAGCGACGCTTACAGCGGGCGCTGAGAGCCGAGCGCCGCGGCAGTATCAGCGCGCTGGTGTCGCCGCGGCCATGGCCGCCGTGGATCTGGAGAAGTTGCGCGCGTCGGGGGCTGGCAAGGCCATCGGGGTGCTGACCAGCGGCGGCGATGCGCAAGGTGGGGCGGCGGGCGGCGGGCGGCGGGGAGGTAGCGACTGTGTCGCCAGGACCTCTGTGTCCGAGATCCGGCTGCCGCGTACGTGCCGCGGGCCACGGCTCCGAGCTCCGCCTTCCCGTCCTCGGGGGTGTGACTGTGTCCGCTCTGCGTTAGGCGACACGTGCGATTGAGACGGGTCTCTAGCGCAAGCAGGCTCCCCGCCAGCAGGGTCCCCTCGGAGGACTTGGAAGAAGGACCCCAGGGTCCTGCTGCCCTGCTCCCCGCCGGCTTCCCTGTCCTCGCTGGGATAGGGACAAACGCCTAAGACTGCTCCACCGCTGGGCTCCTTCTGTATCTTTCGATTGGAGCCTAAGAGGGCACGGGAAGCCCAGCTGTGCGGGGCTGGAGTTTTCTTAGCCAAGTCCTGGGGCCGGCATTTGCGTATTCTCCACTATCGTGGGAAGTTGGGAGGGTGCCTGGCCTGGAGCTCTTCTCCTGTGGCCTGGTTCCACTTCCCTGGTCTCCAGGCCTTAGGACTGGGATGGCTGGGTGCCACATGTGGAGCTAGCCACCCCAGGCAGGAGAGAGCACTGGTGGCCCACATGCCAGGCGTGCCCTCAGACTCTGCTGCTGGGCCAGGCCTGGTTCCTTGGGAGTGAGCAGTAGATGAGAAATGCAGGACATCCTGCCCCCAGGAGCCAGGTCCTGCTCCGACTCCAGCTAGGATAGGGCGAGATCAGGGAAGCCCTCAGCCCGCAGGTGCGGCCTTCATATCTGGGCTGCTGACCTGGCCTGGGCTGTGGTCTGCTTGCCCTCTGCGCATCCATGGCACAGAGCACTTGCTGCTGGTCAGTGGCCGCTTTGGAGAGCTTGGCCGGGACCTGGGAAGCAGCAGGAGGCAGCAGCACCTAAGGGCAGTGTGGGGAAAGCGAGGAAGCGTGAAAGGGCACCTTGGGCCCTGCAAGACACATGCTAGCCCTCTCCCACCAAGGGGCCCCCCGTGGGCAGAGCCACCCGGGGCAACAGATAAGCCAGTTGGAGGCTGACTGAGGGCAAGGTTGGGAGGCCCCTCACAGCCAGGCATGGGTGCTGCAAGGGTGAGCACAGTCTACCTGAATGGTCCCCTGGCTGGATCCTCTCACGCAGAGCCCTGGGAGGGTGCCCATTGAAGCACCTGTCTCCTGCTGGTGCCCTCCTTCTTGTGTCCTGTGTGTACTATCTGTGCTCACTTGGACCTGATTTGGTGCTGGGGCTACAATGAGGGCAGGAAGGAGACTCAGATCTCTTTCTCATTGCAGCTTACAGGCTGATGCGGGCTGCAGGTGCCAGCCAGCGCCACTAGGTCAGGGGGCAGCTGGCATCTGGAGTTGTCCAGAGCAGGGCCTTCTGTTGTGTAAGTCCCGAAGAGCTGTCTAGATATGATGCAGTCCTGGAAGGCAGCCCAGGCTGCATGTGCCCTCATCGTGCCCTCAGTGTCTATTGGAGCTGACAGTGGCTAGGGGTGGGGACCTGGGGACACTTTCCTCTAGATCCACCACGTGAAGCCCCTCAGCCTCACTGCCTGACCACTAGATCCGGACTCCAGGGCCAGCCAGCGTTGATGGACTCTGTGGCCCAAGTCTTCTGGCCTGCATGTCATTTTTTGTGAGGAGAATGAGGGACGAGTGACAGGTCCTCATGCAGGCCCTTGCAGCTAGCCGGGAAGCTCTGCCCCAGCAGCCTGAGCCTCTCTTCCTGTTGTCCCCCAGTGGGGTCAGTGGGCTGGAAGATGGTTGCTGCTTGCAGATGTCTATTATCACAGTGATTTGTGCAGAAGTTGCTGGAAGACTTAAAAGCAGCCTAGCCTGCCTGCCTGGCTCCACACTCTGGTCTCTCATCCCTGGCTTGGCTGTCACTATTTGTCCCAGCCCCTATCTGTGCCTAGATGGTGGGCACTGCCTTTCCTGCTGGTCACATGGCCTCTTGTCTTCCATTTTTTCCTTCAGGATGGGGCACCATCCCCCTCATCCCTCTCCCACATTGCCGCGTTGGGATTCCCTGGGTTTACCTGTTGACTGGTGGCTGAATGCCAGCGCCAGCAAGTTCTGTGGCATCTCGTGACCATTGCTGTCATGTTCACTGTCCTCTTCTCCAGGGTGATTACAGTGAGGACCTGAGACTTAGTGTCTCTTGGCTGCCTATCAGCTGATGGGCAGTGCCAGTCCCTGTCACGCTTGCCCTTCTGACTGGGGTGGGCTGCTGCCCTGGGTTTATTTTGAAGATGAAAAGCAGATGGAAGGGCAACTGGAAAGCCCCTGAAGAGCCAGCTTCCTGGAGGGTGTCTGGGCACCTGCTTTTAGGTGGCTGTCTCCAAGGCAGCTGTATTGTTCCCACTTGAAACAGTTCACATCATGTGGCCCCTGTGCTCTCAGGAACACTAGACATACAGCTTGGTTTGAGCTGCAGTGTTGTTACAGGTGTCACAGGAGGGCTGGCTTTGCAGTGTCCTGAAGTCCCTTGCATGCTTGTGAGTGATACATATTTGTTACCTTGCCCCAGGCCCTTTGCTGTCCCTGAGGTGCTACAAGCTCTCCAGCCTTATGGTCAAGTTTCTGTGGCTTGGCAGCATGTGGACACTATCTGGAGCCTGAGGATGCCAGAGAGACTCTCAGGCCCCATGGTGGTGTTGACCTCACCCTCTACAGTCCCCTGTGTGTTCTGTGCTTCCTGAAAGAGCCTGACCTGCTCCTAAGCCCCTAGGCCAAGCTGAGACCTGTGGACTTTATGCAAGTGGAGGGCCCATGCTGAGGGTCCTGTGGGGACCACAGACTCTTTGGAGACCCGGAGCTCTTGCAAGGTTTTCCAGCAGTAGGGAGAGCTTGGGTCTAGAGGCCTGGCCTCTTCCCAGATTATGGGTGTTAGGTAGGGAAGACAGGAGGAGTGACAAGGCCTTGGGCAATAGTGGCTGGGCTCTGGTTGCAATGGACTGATGGTGGCAGCTCCCACGGCCTCCCTCAGATGGCATGGTTCTGCCTGTCTCTTGTGTCCTGCGCTCCAGGGCAGCTTGGCATGTTTCCTGCCAGCTGCTGCCTCTGCAGAGTAGTGGAAACCCTGGGAGCCTGGGGCCACTCAGTTGGGGAGGAGGTGACAGCCAATTGCCCTGCTCACCATGGAGGGCAGGGTGTGGCTGTTCCCCTTACAGCTGTCTTGGGCTGCTCCTGTGCCTCTGTCTCAGTACCAGGTGGAATGTAAACCTTAGAGCCCTTGAGCTTGCAGGAGTGTGAGCATGTCCTGGCCCAGGAGTCCTTTAGAGGATATTTATTGATTGATTGATTGATTACTGTACCAGGGATTGAACACAGGACCTTGCGCTTGCCAGGCAAGTGCCTATTCTACTGGGCTGTCTCTGTGGCCCACCTTTAGAGGATGAAGTGTCCTCTGCATGTCTTGAAATTTTGGGCTCGGAGCCCCAGGGGATGTGGGCAGTAGTCAGAGTGTCCAGTGCCCCTAAGGCTGGCCTGATGGTTTGCTTCGTCTCTGCACAGGTATGAACGCTGCTGTCAGGGCCGTGACCCGCATGGGCATCTATGTGGGTGCTAAAGTGTTTCTCATCTACGAGGTAAGGCCATGTGCAGTGGGGCCACATCAGGGTGGCCCATGTGTTCTTGCAGGAACTGTGGCTTCTTGACCCTAGACGTGTTCTAGTGGCCAGCCTGGGCAGCGGGGTGGGTGTAGTTGGACTGGGTAGAGGTGCTGCAAAATGCAGACATGATTGGGACCTGCAAGATGGACAGAGAAGAGTAGGCAGCAGAGCTGGCCCTGTTTCATGGCATTGCTGGGCAGCACCCACCATGGAGCCCAGGTGGGTGTCCTGGGCCCCTCCAGTCCAGTGTCTGTCCTGTGTCACCCTGTGGGACCTTGGTGAGCTGGGCACAGGGACTTACTATAGGGTCTAGCTGCACCGTCCTGGTTTGTTCTGTCACTGGTGGTGGTGGGTGACCCCATTGTGGACTGGTGGCTATCCTGCTGTGGGTTTTGGTGGCCTCTGGCTGTGCTGCCTTCTCTCTTTGTGTACAGCATAGCGCCCCGGCTCTCCCATCCCTCTCCCTCAGTGTGGCCTTGTCCTTTCACCTGGTCCCTGGTTATGACAGGGCCGCACCTAGCCCTTGTTTTCCAGGGACAAGTGGGGAATAAACACGTGAGTGCTTGGGTGAGGCTCATCTCTGTCCTGGGCACCCTGCAGACTCCAGAGTGCAAAATGTAGGTTGGAAGCTGGCAGGGCACTGGGCCAAGTGTTGGGCAGGTCCTTCCTGGACCCTCAGTTTTTTCCATCAAATGGGCTGGATGTGCCAGGCATAGTGGGCACACCTGTAATCTCAGCACTCAGGAGGCTCAGGCCAGAGGAATGCCATGAGTTTGAGGCCAGTCTGGGTTACACAGTAGGTTCAAAGCCAGCCTGCACTACATAGGGAGGCCCTATTTCAAAAAACAAAAGGAAACAAATAAAATGGGCCTGCTGATTCCTTTCTGGGGGGCACAGGAGGGCCAGAAAACCGTGCAACGTTATGGGTGAGAGCTGTCACTGCACTGGCTCAGGCAATAGGGGCAGCTTATGTTCCCTAAGAGCAACAATGGACCTGTGGATCTGGGGTTGCCCCAGAAAAAGCTGTGGGTGCTGCAGAGTACCTGGCTGTGAGACTGCCTCAGAGGCTGCCTAGGCCAGGCTGAGCAGGGGCAAGTGAGGAGGCATAGGCAAGGGGAGAGACAGGCAGGAGGGCCTGGTCGGATAGGTGGTGTCCCGAGAGTGGAACGTCACTCCCGCAGCTGACCTGCCTGCTAGCCCCAGCTTTTTTTTTTTTAATTCTTACAAGGTCTGCAGGGTCTCACTACACACAGATAGTACTTATAATGATCCTTCCTGTTTTTCAACATCCCAAGTGCTGGGATTACAGGTGTGGGCCACCATGCCCTGTCTTAATCGTGGCTCAGTGTGCCCCTGGGGCAGGGCTGGCACAGCAGGCTATGGATTGAACCCCTGGCCCCTGTGTCTGCCTAAGTGGGCACTTTAATCTGCCGAGCTATCTGCCTGGCCCTGGGGCCTCAGCTTTGTGGGTCCCTATGTGTCTGCGGTCCCTCAAGTGGTGCTCATGGCTGTGGGCTTGGCTGGCCAGGACAGGCATCCTGCGGTCCTCAGGTGGTGCTCTGTCTCTGTCCTCCAGCTAGCTGAGCAATGCCCATGGGGGCGGCCATGCACAGGTGGCATGTCTTCATGACCCATGGGCAGGGAGGCTGTGGGTCCCAGAGGCTGGGGACGCACACCGATACAGCTGTCCCACCTGGCCACCTCTGTGGGGCCTACTAGTCCTTGTCATGCCTGGTGGATGATACCCCTTGTCCAGACAGGTGCTGCTACAGGGAGCCAGCCTTGCGCTGGCTGGGTAGCTGGTGGCAGCTGTCACCTGGGACACTCAGACAGTGTTTTCCTGTGAGGGGCTGAGGCCCAGCTGCCAGGATGGAAAGACTGGTGCTGTCCACTTGAGGGGCTGGCTGCACACATTTGGGGTGCTGTGGGGCATGGCCCTTAGTGGCTGCCCATGCATCCAAGGACTCTCATGTCCTGTCATGTGTGAGCTCTTTCACCCAGAATGATAGATATTTGTGGGAACATGTGTGTTCTTGTGGCCTCCTTGTACCTACTATGTACCCATCAATGGCAGGGATATGTGTGTAGCAAAGGTGTGTGCAGTGTGCAGTGGCCACACCACACAAGGACCCCGGAGAGTGTCCCCACCAGTGCCACTAAGTTTATGCAAGCAGATCTAATAGGCCATCGGGAAGTTGGAGGAAGGTCCCCTGGGCTCCTGGGTGTGGGCTCCTGGGTGTGACCTTGTCTGTCCTATCCCGGTGGTCTGGAACAGGGCATGAGCTTAGCTTAGGGCGACATTGAGCTGTTGCCTGCCAGATGAATTACCCTGCTGGGCCACCAGGTGTGGGGGTGGCACCCTGGCCTGCTTCCTGCTTGTGAGGTTTTGGCTGTGGTCCAAAGCTTTGTCTTGCAGGAGACTGTCAGCCATTGTGGGCTGCTGCCTCATACCTGTCCCTCTGGTTGCAGGGCTACGAGGGCCTTGTAGAGGGAGGAGAGAACATCAAGCCAGCCACCTGGCTCAGTGTCTCCAACATCATCCAGCTGGTGAGGTTCTAGGGCCGCCTTCTCAAGCCCCATGTGTGAGAATGCTGCTGTGTGGCACGGACATAGACACAGATGCACACAGACAACACACACATAAACATGCACAGGCAACACACACTTAAGACACACACAGACAGGACACACAAACATGCAGATGCACACACACTCTGACGCACAGGCAGAGACAGAGACAGATACCTACACATGGAGAGACTCACAGACTTGTATGTGCATGGATGGTGACACAGATCCAGAGCCACATAAAAGCTGACATACAGAGAGACAGGGTATATAGACATAAAGAGACACAAGTACAGTAACAGACACGCATAGACACAAAGATGTGCATAGACAAAGAGAAACACAAACACACAGACACATACCTACAGGCTCAGCTCCTGATGGCTGTGTCATCTGGCTGCTTGGGCTTTTGGTGTGTGGAATTGCCAGGTCTTAGGAGGCTCTGGGGACCAGGTCTGAGATAGTGGCCTGAGCCAGGGAGCTATGGGTGGAGGCATGGGGAGGGGGATGTCAGACCTGGCTTGGCAAACGGCTCCATCCCTTCCCTGGGGATCCTTAAAGACCATGCTGGGAGGTGGTTGCTTGTCCCACAGCCACCCTGGCTACTGTGCATAGGTGCAGTTGTTCTCGGCAGCTGGGTCCTCAGTGAGCCCAGGGCCAGGGCTGACCAACAAGGGGAATCTGAGGGGCTCCTGCCCAGTGTCTAGAGTCACCCTGGGTATCTTCCTGTGCTTCTGCAGTGTCCACTGTCCCTTTAGTAGGCCTTGTCTCTTCTGTGCAGGGTGGCACCATCATTGGCAGTGCCCGTTGCAAGGCCTTCACTACACGGGAGGGGCGCCGGGCTGCCGCCTACAACCTGGTGCAGCGTGGCATCACCAACCTGTGCGTCATCGGTGGGGACGGCAGCCTTACAGGCGCTAACATCTTCCGCAGCGAGTGGGGTGGCCTGCTGGAGGAGCTAGTGAGGGAAGGTGGGTCTGTGGCTGATGGGATGGGCTGGTTTTGAGCCGTAGTGCTGTGGCTAGTGCTCTGGTATAACCCGGCTGGGTTCTGGGACGTGTTCTCTGGAGGTTCTGGATGTGCCTTAGACCATATCACAGTTTGCAGAAACGCAGAATTCAGGTCACATTAGGCAGAGTCCCATGTCACTACCCAGAAAGTGAGCCCAGTGACCTTTAGGTCTATGCCGCTCACAGGGTGACTTGGGGTGGAGGTCTTGGGCTGCACAATTGGGACTGGGACCGAGGTCTTAGCCCATGTGGAGGCTGTCTGGGCTGTGGGACCTCAGCCAGAGCTTCCTGTAACCCCCACCCAGGCAAGATCTCAGAGTCCACGGCTCAGACCTACTCGCACCTCAACATTGCTGGGCTGGTGGGCTCCATCGATAATGACTTCTGTGGCACCGACATGACCATCGGCACAGACTCAGCCCTCCACCGCATCATGGAGGTCATTGATGCAATCACTACCACGGCCCAGAGGTGGGTGGGGCTGTCCTCCCCTGGTGTGGACAGCCACTGTGTGGGGGTCGTGGACCCTGGTGGCCTGGGGGCAGTTGGTGCAGCTCTGACCCTTGCCTAGTGGAGGTGTGCAGGGTTAGTAGAAGGGCTTAGTATGAGCTCCACACTGCCAGCTGGCCAAGAACACCTAGCCTGGTGCTGTCAGGGTCTGGCCCTCTGGGATAGGGGTGACCTGTTGGGGGGCCCTCAGTCACCCACAATCCTGGCACATCACAAAGGCTGGCTGGAGTCTGCTGGAGAGCTTCTGTCTCCTGCCCCACACACTAGCATCAGCAAAACGACCCATCTGTTGCAGTGAGCAGGCTAGCTCACGTGGCCAGGGGCCCCAGCTCTGACCACCCTCCTGCCCCCTCTCCACAGCCATCAGAGGACGTTCGTGCTGGAGGTGATGGGGCGGCACTGCGGGTGAGGCGGGCTGCCTGGGGCTGTGGGTGAGGGTGGGTACAGTGGGGAGAGCACCTCAGTACTCATTCCAGTGTGAGAGTGGTGTGAGAACCTGGACCTGCCATGCAGAAGGGATGGGAAGGTGCAGCCCCTAGGATGGCATCCTGAGCAGCTCTGCTGTCCCGCAGGTACCTGGCGCTGGTGTCTGCCCTGGCCTCAGGTGCCGACTGGCTATTCATCCCTGAGGCACCCCCTGAGGATGGCTGGGAGAACTTCATGTGTGAGAGGCTGGGTGAGGTGAGTGGCCAGTGGGATCCCTCAGTGGCAGTGGTGTCCTTAGGGAACTCTGGGAACATCCTCGGGGCTCTGGCTGGCTCATTGTTGGCTGTCAGCCCCCTTGGGGAGGATGCAGTGCTGACTCCTGGGCTCACTTGGGGCAAGAGGTTTGCTGGGCGCTCAGCTCCTGTTACTGGTGCCAGGTATACTGAACTGGCTTTCTGGAGCCTGGATAGTGGGGCTGGCTTTATGTCCCCAGGTTTGTACACCCTGAGGGCAGCTGGGGCCCAGTGCTGGGGCTAAGAGCCCGGGATGCTGGTGCGGATGGGGTCCTGAAGCAGAGTATCAGGGGTGGCTGCGTGGGAGGCCTCCTAGGAGCTGGGGAAGTGTCCCTAGGAGTGGAACCAGGGGCTCTGGGACAGAGTGGGCTGACCCTGCCCTGCAGTCCCCCAAGCACCCATCTGGAAGGCTGTGGATCTCATTTTGCCACCCTGGCCTCAGGCACATGGTGTAGAATGGCCCAACTGCCCAGTGGGTCTAGCCCTGGCTAGTATCTGAAGGATGGTGAGTCTCCTGTGACCAGCTTAGAGGAAGAGGGCAGGCCTAGGGCTGACAAACTCCCTGTCCCCACATGAAGGTAGCATTTTTACTCCAGCTCCTCCCTGTGGCTAGGTAGAGCTGCTGGGGGTTAAGAGTCCCCTAATGGTGCCGACCTGGCTTCTGGAACCTTGCCCAGAAAGCCGGGGCAGGGTGAGGTGGAGTCCGGTTGAGGCCACGCATTACCTGAGGGAGCCATCCAGCCCTTCCAGTTCAGTGGACCTGGTGGGGGCAGCTCAGTTCTTGCTGGGCCCAGGTGAAGGCCCACATCTTGATTCTTGCCTGCCCTGTGGAGGAATCTGGGCTCTCCCTTGTAAGAGGTCCCCCTCACCCAAAGTCAGGAGTGCTGTCCCTGGTGCTAAACCCTGTCCATCTCCACCTGTTCAGAGGTCCTCGCCCCTTCTGGGCCTGCTGCTGGGCACCCTCACCTGGTCCAGGAGGGCAGTGATCCTGGTGGACCTGGCTATGGCTCTACCCTCAGACCCAGTCAGGTCCCACAGAGATAGGGGTCTTACCCTTATGCCTGTGGGCTGAGGGCAGTGTCAGGTCCAGGAGACTCCTGTGCTGGTGGCCACGTGGGGTGGCTCGGGGCTGGGGCTGAACCTGGTGTGTGTTGCAGACTCGTAGCCGGGGCTCCCGCCTGAACATCATCATCATTGCAGAGGGAGCCATTGACCGCCATGGGAAGCCCATCTCGTCCAGCTACGTGAAGGACGTGAGTGTTCCCCCTGGCGGCTGGGCATGGTGAGGGCTTCTCTACCTTGCAGCTGCCCTTGGAACAGGGTGCTGCATTGCTCCAGGTGACAGTGTGGAGGGTGATGCTGCTGTCCTGAGGGACAGGACACCCAGCCCCTGCTGCAAGGCCCCGAGGCTTCTACCCCAGTCCCAGTCCTGGATCCCCTTCCTGCAGCACAGTGTTGCTAGGGGACTCGTGCTCCTCATGGTGGTCGTTTACCCTGGCAGTTCCACTCACCTACCCAGGGTCTCCCCAGAAACCCAGAGGCAGGCACAGGCTGAACAGAGGCTCATACCATATGCTGCTGGGCACCTGGGGCTGCCCATGTGTAGGTGTCCCATGCATGCACACACTGTGCAGACAGAAGCACCCCTGGGTACACAGGTGTGCAGAGCCCCCACTTGCACCTGCACTCAGACCCTTAGACCAGATATGGAGACTACAGTCCTAGGAGCCTGAGGTACACAATGGCTGACCACAGAGTAGGGCCTATAGGTTGGGGGGCCCAACAGCCCATGGCCTGACTCTCCTATGTGCAGCTGGTGGTCCAGAGACTGGGCTTTGACACACGCGTGACAGTGCTGGGCCATGTGCAGCGAGGAGGGACACCCTCAGCCTTCGATCGTGTCCTGGTAGGTGGGCTGGGCTGGGTGCATGTGGGTGTGTGTGGGACTGTGCTGTCTGCAGGGTGTGTGGGGTGAGCACCCCTCAGCTGTGTCTTCAAGGATGTGACTGAGCCCTCCCATGTAAGAAACCTGGCTTGGGTTCTTGGAGCCACCTTGCCTCTGCCTCCTCACCAGCCGCTTCCACCTCACCAGCCACCTCCACCACACATTGGCAGTCAGGGCTAAAGATGTGTCTCTTCCCAGGTGGTGTGCAGGCTGGGCCTTCCTGTGGGGCTGGAGGCACCCCAGGAAAGGGCTCCTGCTGGGTCTGGCAGCCTTGGCCTTGGGACCTGTGGAACCAGGTGGGGATGGAGGGCCTGAACGTGTCCTTGTCCCGCAGAGCAGCAAGATGGGCATGGAGGCTGTGATGGCACTGCTGGAGGCCACACCTGACACACCTGCCTGCGTGGTCAGCCTCTCAGGGAACCAGTCTGTGCGGCTGCCTCTCATGGAGTGCGTGCAGGTGGTGAGTGCTGACCTACCCTGCCCTCCCAGCCACCTCTTTCTGGGGTCCACAGGCATGGGATGAGGGCCTGGGGGCTTACCTACCAGGCAGGTACTCCTGGCACACTCTGGCCCAAGGGCAGACCTCGTGGACTTGGTTCAAGGGTGAGGCACACATAGGTCACTCACAGGTGGAGGGTCCCCGACAGGTGCTGGAACCATAGGGAGTGAGCAGACTTGGTGGTTCTGAGGGGCCTGGGAGTGACGGGGGCAAGGTCACTCAGCTTCCTGGAGCAGTGGCTTGGACTGACTTCAGAGGCTGCAGGACAAGGCATTTAGGGTTAGGATGGGAGTGGAGAGGGAGGGGACAAGGACAGTGGAGTGGTGGGAAGGCCTGGGCAGGGGGACCAAGCAGGGACCCTGAGAGGAGAGGTGGGTGGTGACGGCTACAGGGTGGTGTGGGGAGACGCTGGTCCTGGCTCAGCTGGTTTGGGGGTAGGTCGGATGGGAACCTCATGTTCTTCATGGCACCTGGCTTCCGCCTGTTGCGTTAGGCCTTGGGCCTGCTTGGTCTCTGGCAGCCTGTGCTGTGGGGCCGGGATTGCTGCTGCTAAGAGAGAACAGGTGGTGGTGGTGGTGAGGGGAGCCCAGGACACAGAGGCACCGCTTCCCCCAGTATCTCCTAAGAGCCTGTGCTTTTTGCTTCCCTTCTCAAGACAAAGGATGTGCAGAAGGCCATGGATGACAAGAGGTTTGATGAGGCCATCCAGCTGCGGGGCAGGTGAGGATGCTGTGTGTTCTGTGTCCTGGCATGTGTGTTAAACGGGTGGCTCTGTGGCTCTTGGCTGAGGTCCCACAGTGTGTGCTGCAGGGACATCGCAGGAGCAGCGAGGTGCGGTGGTCCTGTGCCGAGAAGCTGGTGGGTGTGTGTTGGCGTGGACATGGGCTGTATGTGGCCATGCAGGGCAAGGAGTGTGGTACCACAGGCTGGAAGCAGGTTGATTGAGTCAGTGCACAGAGGTCCAGGCTAGCCTGGAGTGTGGCCCTGCCTGGTCAGGGAGGCCAGGTGTTTGGGCTTCAGGCCTTGGGGGCATCCTGCCCATGACAGACATGAAGGTTGATTACCCCTGGCTGAGCTCCCTGCCCGCTACCAAAGCTGACAGCCTGCCGCAGGCTGAGTGCCCGACTGTGTGCATGCTACTGAAGGTGCCTAGCCAGGGTGTGGGGAACAGAAGCTGTAGTGTCCAGCTCCTTCCTTCCTGGCTGCACTTCTGGCCCTGTGCTGTGTGGCTCAAGCCCAGTTCATGTGCCTTTCCTGACTGGCCACAGCCCCAGCCCCACACTGTGCTGAGTGCATGGGTGCACATTGTGGACTGCAGGGTGGGAGCTGCATGAGCCGCTTCCTTTGCAGGAGCTTTGAGAACAACTGGAACATTTACAAACTGCTTGCTCACCAGAAGATCTCCAAAGAGAAGGTGAGCTTGGATAGCAGAGAGCCGGCTGTGCTGGTTCTGTAGCCCTGATGCTGCACAGGCTTGCTGCCCACCTGCAGCCGAGTACCTTGCCTTCCTACCTAGGGTCTGAGCTCTAAATCCAGTTCTGCTCCACTATGGGGCCAGCCAGTATCACTTAGCCATGCCTGGCCCTGAAGTGAGAGGTATAGGCTGACAGCTGACGGTGAGCCAGCTGTTGGTGTTTGCCTGCATGAGACAAGGTGGCTGTGATGTCACCTGGGTCCGTCAGCTGTCCCCTGTTAGACAAGTAGCTCAGGAAAGAATCCCTCCAAAAGTTTTTTTTTTTTTTTTTTTTTTTTTTTTTTATGGCTGCCTCATCCTGCCCTGAGCAGGGGGTAGAGCTGGCGCAGCATGTGGTACTGGTGATCCAACCGCGGTGTGTGATTGCCTAAGCTTGCCTAAGCAAGCACTTTAGACTGCTGAACCATCTTGCCCCAAAACTGGGGTACTGAAAGGGTCAGTTTCTGGAACCCTGGGGTTAAGCAGAGGCCTGGTCCACAAACTCGCAGTCATGAGGTTCTGGCCCAGGACCCCCCAGGACAGTGACGATGCAGGCTGCACACTCCAGCTTGTTCAGTGACCCATCAGCCGTCTTGTGTCTGCAGCTAGGGCAAAGGTGGTCCCTGTGCAGTCCCAGAACCCAGCTGGCACAGAGGACTTGGGTGTAGCCGGGCTGGGTCTTTGGCAGGAGCCCTAGAGGGCAGCTACTTCTGGCCAGGGTGTGCCGGCTCCCTAGACAGGCTGGAGACTGACTTCATGCTGATTCCATGCTGAGTCGGAATTTTTTTTTTTTTTTTTTGGACCGGGGATCGAACTCAGGACCTTGAGCTTACGAGGCAGGTTCTTATGTCACTGAACTATATCCCTGACCCCTGAGCAGGAATATTTTGACATTTGAGTTTAAGGGAGTTTTTTTGGTTTTATATTTTATTTTTTTGGAGTCCTCATTTATTTTTAATTTTTATTTTTGTTAGTCCATGTTTGAGTCTGTAACGAATGGTCACATTGCTGTGGAGGAATTGGTGCACATACATCACACACATCGGTTCCTCCTGTGTCTCTCTCCTCCCCACCACATGCCTCCATCTCTCGCCCCCCTCCCCATGTGCAGCATAGGGAAGTTACATGAGCTCTAGTGTAGTGCTGATGAGCCAGCTCCAAGCGCCACGTGGCTGGGGTAGCACAGGCCCTGCCACACCGCCTGCTGCAGGGCAGGTGGCTCTGAGGGCTCTGCAGCAGCTGCTCACCAGGCTCAATCCACGATGCTGCCTGCAGGCTGGTTTTGATGCTGTGCCTGCTTACTTTGCTGGGTTTCCTGTGATGGGTGCCAGAGAGCACTGTGTGACAGTGGCCCTCCCAGGAGCCTCTGGAATTAGGACAGGTCTGTGTTGTTCCCGGAATGTGACAGTGGTGAGGCTGGCATAGGACCTGCCCTTTTGTCACTTCCTGTCCAGACTGTGGCTGATGCTCCCGTCTCCCTTCCCTCCAAAGACCAACTTCTCCCTGGCCATCCTAAATGTGGGTGCCCCAGCGGCTGGCATGAATGCAGCTGTGCGCTCAGCAGTGCGGACTGGCATCTCACAGGGCCACACGGTGTATGTCGTGCACGATGGCTTCGAGGGCCTGGCCAAGGGCCAGGTAGGTGCAGCATGAGGGGAGCAGGCTGAGCACCTGTGGTGTGGTACAGCCTGATCATGGGCATTTCGAAGAAACGAGGGGGCTTTGCATGTACAGCATGGGGACAGCCCAAGGCAGGGGCAGATAGGCTGGGGTATCCGCTCAGCCATGCCTGGTCAGGCCTAGGGATGCAGCTCTGGCTATGGCATGGTGTCAGCCCTGCCTGGCCTCTGTCTCTGGTCCAGGGAGGAATGAGTGACCTCTGGCTTGTCCTCTGATGCTGTCTCTCCTTTCAGATGCAGGAAGTAGGTTGGCACGATGTGGCCGGCTGGCTTGGCCGTGGTGGCTCCATGCTGGGCACCAAGAGGTAAGCTGCTGGCTGCTGGGCAGCAGGAAGTGGAGGCAGCAAGGTGAGCACAAAAGTGACACCAGCCCTGCTCCCTGTGGACCAGGCAGCTGTTGGCACCATCACTGTGCCCTCTGAAGTGGCTGTGCTTTTGTCATGGGGCCTAGGGTGTCAGGATGGGCCTGAAGTCCTGCATGAAATGGGCTTGGGGCATGGTCACCTGCAGCAACTGCTGGACACGACTTGTCCTGAGCCCAATGGGCTACAGGGGCTGGAGCAAGTGTCCCCTCTACCTCGTCATCATACCACTGTCTCGGAAAGTAGGTGTCCCTGGTCTGTCACTATGCCCAGCTAGGATGCTGGGGTGGCACCCAGGCCCTTACACTGGTACCTCTCTGCCTCAGCACACATCAGATGGGACTTGTGGACTGGTGCAGCCCTGGGGATACAGGATGTGTGTCCCTGGAGTCTGCATACCCACCCTGATATTTCTTTGGCTGTAGGACACTACCTAAGGGCCACATGGAAGCCATCGTGGAGAATCTCCGGGCACATAACATCCATGCCCTGCTGGTTATTGGTGGATTCGAGGTGAGGGCTGCTGAGCCAGAACTCTGAGAGGGATCTCTCCTCTGCCCACAAGGAGTCCAGTCCCCAAGCCCTGCATGGGAAGGGCCACCTCAGCTGCTGAAGGGTGGTGTGAGGATCCGTGCCTTTCTCAGGTTGGAGCCAGTGGTTTGAGCTGAAGGGCTCACCAAGGCCATGGACCCCAGGTACTGGGGGCAGGGGGACATTAGAGGAGGGGAGGAGGTGGACGAGGAGGAAAGCACAAGGAGCAAGTGGTGGGCTCTTCTTAGCAGCTGAGGACAGACTCCTCTGGTCCTTGTTGGACTCCACCATCCCTGGAAAGTGGACTTGGGTGGTGCCAGGTTGTTGGGCAGGACCATGGTTGGGGTGAGGGATGGTCCCTAGCCTGGCTACCTTTCCCCATAGGCCTTTGAGGGGGTGCTGCAGCTGGTGGAGGCACGTGGGCGCTATGAGGAGCTGTGCATCGTCATGTGTGTCATCCCTGCCACCATCAGCAACAATGTGCCAGGCACCGATTTTAGCTTGGGCTCAGATACAGCAGTCAATGCTGCCATGGAGGTATGGGCAGGACACAGGGTCCTGATGCATGCTCTAACTGAATGGTGGGGGCCCAAGGCATAGCCCTGTGCCCACCCACTGTCCCCTGTGACCCCCAGAGCTGCGACCGCATCAAGCAGTCAGCCTCAGGGACCAAGCGCCGTGTGTTCATTGTGGAGACCATGGGGGGCTACTGCGGCTACTTGGCCACTGTGACTGGCATTGCTGTGGGTGCAGATGCTGCCTATGTCTTCGAGGATCCTTTCAACATCCATGACCTCGAGGTGCAGCAGCTCAGTCTGAGCCTCCTGACACATGGGGTGATGGCTTATAGGGGCCTGGCAGGCAAGGTGCACTGTCCTTGGAGGACACCTGTGCACCCTGCACTTCAAGGTCCCTGGTTATAGCCCCAGCTGTCCTGTTGGGCCTTGAGCTGCCCCCTCCCACCCCACTCACCTGAGTCCTCCTGCAGGCCAACGTGGAACACATGACGGAGAAAATGAAGACAGACATCCAAAGGGGCCTGGTGCTGAGGTGAGGAGGGCAGAGGTCAGCAGACCTGGGAGGTAGGGTTGAGGGCACTTGGGGCAGGACCTGACAGTCCCTCTGGCCACAGGAACGAGAAGTGCCATGAGCACTACACCACAGAGTTCCTGTACAACCTCTACTCATCGGAGGGCAAGGGTGTCTTTGACTGCAGGACTAATGTACTGGGCCACCTGCAACAGGTATGGGGATGGGGTTCTGGGGTCTCTTTTATTGGTGTGAGGGGTGGCAGCCCACTGTACACTGTGTGTGGCATCTTATGCACTCGGTTCAATGTCTCCTGTTCCACTCCACCCTGTCCCTTGTCTGTTGCCAACCTCTCTGTGGCCCTCAGGAGGCCAATGTGAGGCCCCTGCCAGTTGACCTTAAGGCCTAGGGGCCAACCTGCTCTATAGCCAGGTACCCTCAAAGCTGGATTGAGAGCCTAGGCCATGGGAGGTGGGAGGCATGGCTTCAGGGACACGGTCTTCCTCTGTTCCAGGGGGGGGCGCCCACACCTTTTGACCGGAATTACGGGACCAAGCTGGGGGTGAAGGCCATGCTGTGGATGTCAGACAAGCTGCGTGCTGTCTACCGCAAGGGTAAGTGGGCTACCCTGGTACCAGACCTTGCACCCCAGGGACCAGGGGCCCTGGCCTCAGCCACCATGTGCCTGTGTCCACAGGGCGGGTATTTGCCAATGCCCCAGACTCAGCCTGTGTGATTGGTCTACGGAAGAAGGTGGTGGCCTTCAGCCCTGTCACGGAGCTCAAAGAGGACACAGACTTTGAGTGAGTCCCACTGACAGTTCTTTATAGAGGGGTGGACCCTGAGAACTCCACATACATGTTCCTGCCAGGTTGTGGAAAGCACTAGTCATGGTTGGGTTTTCTGACACTGTCAGCAGGGCCATCAGCACACCTGTGCTCTCAAGGGTGGGGCCCTAGACACCCTGACTCCATCCTGGGCTCCACTGACATTGGGCATGAGGAGGGGCATGGGTGAGTGGGTGGGTGGAAGGTTAGCCAAAGGAGCTGCCTGACCCCTAACCCCCCACTCCCCACAGGCACCGTATGCCCCAGGAACAGTGGTGGCTGAACCTGCGGCTGATGCTAAAGATGCTGGCACACTACCACATCAGCATGGCGGACTACGTGTCTGGGGAGCTGGAGCATGTCACACGCCGCACGCTCAGCCTTGACACGGGCTTCTGAGGCACTACCCTGTCCCTCCAGCATCAAGCAGGGCACCCATGGCTATGGTGGGTGGGGTTGGCCCTGCCATACCTCAGTCCCCTTCCTACCTGAACTACGACCAGCACTAGGACTGCCTTCCTGCCACACTGGGCACACTCACAGTGGGCTCCACCTTGGGGGCCCCAGGACCCCCAGGACCTATGTTCCCCACATGCCACACTGACCTCCTAACTGCCACTGTGGCTGAGCAGCACTGCCATCTTCTCTAGAAATAAAGTTGCCTGACTATAGAGTCCAGCTTCCTCTAGAGGCATGGCTGAGGACCATGTGGATGGAGCCTGAGGTCACCGGGCCTTGCAGCCCCCAGCCTCGACGTGGGCCACACCTGGAGTTGCTCCCCAAGGCTACTAGTGTGACTGAGTCCTTTCCAGCCTTAGAAAGGCTTCTTAGCCTGTGTCCCCCATGTCAGACTAGTTGTCGATTGGACCCAGCCTGGGCTGGGGTCCCTCTTGCTGTGAGCAAGCTGCACAGATGGGCACTGTGAGTGAGCAGGAACAGTAAGGGAAGCTGGCAGAGTTGATCTCTCGTCCCTGGGCAGCTCTGGGAGGCAGCAGCCCCCACTCACCATATCAGGCCAGCATCTTGAGGTGGTAGACCAGTCTAAGGTGCTGCTCCCTACCCTTTGCACCGTGTGGGGCCCTGGACATGGTGTCCACTTAGAGGGCCTGTGGGCTGCACTGGGTCCTGGGCAGGGATCTCCCACTGGCCCAGGCTGGGGCCTGAGGATCTGGGGCCTCTGGTCTGTCCTGCACCTGAGTGGGGACCACTGCTCAGCTCGTCCTGAGAGTCTAGAGACCCAAGTGTACACTTGTGGGGTACTGGGCAGTGTCAGCCTTGGTGATACCAGCCAGCTGGTGTCAGGTGTGGCTGTAACATGGGGGAAGAGGCCATCCCTTGCTATAGAGCTGCTTGTCCACACATTGGACTAGAAGCCCCAGAACCATGGTGCCTACCACCTCTGGCCTGCAGGGCGCACCCCCATCTGCACTCCACCCTGTTCAATCATGTGTTGGGGAGGAGAGGCCACAAGAGCCCAGGGCTAGCACACAACAGCCACTGCTGCTTCCCATCCTTTATAACTGAGATGCCTAGGGATACCCTTACTCAGCCGACGGGCCAGGGTCTGCTTGGCTTCTTGATACCGCTCTGGAGCCCCTCATTCCTTGGGGTGCATAGGGAGCCCACACACGGGCTGCAGGCTTGATGGTGGCAGCCAGGGCAGACTCGGGCTCTACCAAATCCACCTGTGCCCTTTCATTGAAAGCCAGATACCAGGTGTGGAGTGCTGATGGTTCTAGAAGCTTTCAGAACTAAGGAGCCCTCAGCAAACCTCAGGTTAATCACAGAACTCAGAAGCTTCTGCCAGAGGAGAGCAGGTGTGGTGGATTCATCACAGTGTGCGTCCTCTAGCTGAATCAGCAAGGGGTGCAGTGTCACACCATGGAGCACCCCTGGAAGCTACCAGCCTGCCACCCAAAGGCAGGATTGTAATAAATACATTAGGGGGCTGGAGCTGCTTGATCCTCCTCTTGAACTCCTGGGAGAAGCAGTGTATGAGACATGGGGGCCACCTGGGCTAGTCAGACAACATTCTCTTACTGGGGATGGTGACTACAGGTCTCCTCACCCTGCCCAGCCCACTGTCAAGAGGGGCTGCATCTGCCGCTCTGTCTTCTCTTAGGCAGCTGCTGTATAGAGGGACAACTTTCCCAGTGAGGCCGCTGGGGGGACCACCCAGCCAGGGTTACCCGAGACCAGGCTTGGTATAGGATCCTGGGGGTCCCAGGCAAGATGAACATGGGGTGACCCCCTTCAAGAGGTAGCAAGAGTTATAGGATGGCGATATTGTCAAAAGAAGGCAGGTGCAGGCCAGAGGCTGCACAGCACAGGCCATAATGACCACCCCTTGGGCCACTCTGAACCTCCTCTGCAGCCAGACAAAAAGAGTTCTGCAACTCCACATGTTGAGGGGCTTCCACCTAGCTGGAGCTCCCAGGAGCCTCAGTCCTCAGACTCTGGAGGGTCCAAGTTGCCCAGTCCATAGCAGCAACACCCCTTGCCCTTCTCTTAATTGCCCTGCTGACAGCATCTGTGTGAAAATCCCAGACAGGCCACCTTCAGAGAATCAGCAAAGGGCCAGGCTTCCCTCGCACATCCAGAGCCTCCATCTCAGGCAGGACACAGCTCACAAACCTGGAAAAATCCTTCCCACCTTCTGCTCCTTGAACACCACTGTGGGACACAGCAGTGCTGGCTGTGTTTACCCTGAGTTCCGGCACATCTGCCCATGGAAGACCCACTGGGCGGAGGTGGGTATCGCTTGCATGGATTGTATCCCTGATTCTCACACTTCGGGCTGGTCCCTCCACCAGGGCTGGGATCCCATTCTGGGGGTGGAACCCCTCTGCTTGTCCTGTCTAACTCGGTCTGAACCCACTGTTGAGCTCAGGACCACAAGTGTCATGGGTGATGCCTGTGACGCAGGGTACCATCTCCCCAGGAGTAGCTCCAAGCTGAGGAGCCTAGTATGGACCTGCTCCTGGGTGCACTGCCCCAGTGTGTTAGTGAGGAGGCTCTGCCCCAGTCCTCTGGCAAGTGACCTGGGCTAAGGACACCACACCAGATGCCACTGGCTTCTGTGTGCAGTGCCTGCCATGAGCAGTGCCTGCCTTTGGGTCATGGGAGAAGTTTAGGACAGGTCAGGAAGTGTACTTGGAAAGTCTATCCTCAGTGCAGCCCTGATGGAGGCATAAGACAGGAGGGAGCAGGGAGCTCATGCCAAGGGGATCAAGACATTCTGGAAATAAAATCACCCCACCTGTCCAAAAGGCAGCACTTTATTCACCTGAATGACCAGAGGAGGCAGACACAGGCCTCGGACAATCAAATGTCTTCCACTGTGACCATGTGGGCCCAAAGGATGTAAAAGAGAACCTTGACAGACCAAGCCTCCATGCTGTGCCCAAATCCAGTGAACAGAGCCCTCCACTAAGCCTCAAACAGCTGGCATTGGGCCACAGCCTTGTCACGAAGCACCAGTGTAACCATGTGCATGTCCCTGGCCTTTGGGGAAAGTGGCCTTCTGGATGCTGTCACCATGGCTGGCTTACTAGCTTGCATAGCTGTCCTGTGACCAGATGTGCTCTCAACAGCGTGGATGTGGATGTCTCAGAGACAGGGCCCTAACACTAAGAGGAGGCAGCAGAAGGCATAAACGTATCTCTCTAATCAGCGCGGTCCACTGGCAGATCACTCACTACGCCCCAGGATGGCCCTGGGTTGCAGCATTAACCCTGGTTCCTAGTATCCTGGCAGCATCACCAGGACACCTGTCTCCAGACTGGTGGGCAAGAGTGCTTACAGGCCTCATGAAGGCTCAGCTTGCCTTCCCGACCATTTCAGGGTTCCTTAAAGGGGAATCCTGCCCAGGCCTGCTGAGATGACAATGTCCTTCCTGGGTGTGGCCATGATGTCAGCTGAGGAGAGGTGAGGGTCGCTGTCACTCTGGTGGGCTACCTCACCACTAAGGACCAAGTGGCAAAATCGCTCCTGAGAAGCTGTGAAGTGGCACAAACTCGAAGAGAATGACAAGGCTGCACCTGCCACGAAGATGTCTGCTTCTAGTTACCAGGAAGTGCTTCATGGGGAGGGCAGCAGGAAAAGCCTAGACCCTCATGGCCTCTGCATGGGGAGGCATCTTTACCAACACAGGTCTGTCTTCTGGCATCTGGCCTGCCCTTGTCTGGTACAGGCCAGGTTCCGTGGGACAGGCAGGATCTGTGGCAGGGTGCGCTGGGCCCGTGTCACTCTGTGTCCTCCTGCAGCTCCTCCCTGTGCAGTGACTGCAGGCGGCTGCCGATGACTTGCTGCACGGCCTCCAGTCCTTCCACATCCAGCTCCCGCAGCAACAGCAGCACAGCTGTCAGCACATTCTGGGGACAGGGAAAGGATGACCAGAACAAGGAGGGTCATGGTGCAAACCAGCAGCCTCACTTGCCTCCAGAAAGGGAAATGGAGGCACATGGGCCAATAGCCCAGACTGCTCAGGGTAGTCCACCTACATGGCTCTTCCTGTGCTAGGAAGATGAAGGGCCACATGGACAGCTCACACACAGTTCACCATGAATGGATACATAGACAGCTGAGGGAAGGACCAGAGGGGGCTCACCAGGAGGAAAGCACTGGGAGGTTCTGGCTCTGACTCCTAAAACACCAAAGGGTCCCATGTGTCTTTGGAGCTCTGAGGCCCCTGTGTCCTTGTAGTGCCTGCTGTACCTTGTAGACTCCACTCTCCCCAAGAGCTGTGAGTGTTCATCAGGAGGGAGCCTACGAGGGGCAGACCTGCTCCTGCAGGTGTATCCTGGGCCTGAGAGAGATGGCAGGAGGTCCCTCTTTTTTCACTCCCTTTCCTTTTGATCAGGCCACAGGCCTTGTTCCCCGCTGTCCAAGCGGGTCTGTGAATGGCTATATCCATCTGCCACCGCAGGCTCCTCCAGCAGGTGGGGCAGCCTCTCCTGATAGAGGCACACTCTGCCAGACGGAGCAGAGGCTGTGGCTCTCTGTTCCTCTCACAGGTGCTCACACGCTATGGGCTACCAAATGGATGAGGAAGCCCTGGCTGTCCCCTCCAACTGGACCATTCCCTGGCACCAAGGGACAGTTTGCCAACATGGCTGAGCTCCGAGGACTCTGCAAGAGACTGACACTAACACAGCGAGGAGGCACTGGGGCCACTGGGCTCAGTCCACTGTGCAGGCAGCGCCATTTCCCGCATAGCCTGGAGTCAGAAGTGAGTTCTGCTCCTAGCCAAGCTCATGGCCTCAGAGGTCACTCAGGACATACTTGGGAGAAACAGCTTCCCTTTTGGGGGCTGGAGGGGAAAGAGCTGTACGACGGTTGGATGCCATGGATGGCAGGTGGGAATGGAGGGAAGAGTGGGAAGGGCGTGGGTCTTGGGCTGCCTCTGAGCTGCCTACTCAAGCTTTTTCAGCCACCAATCTGGAATCAGGGCTCTGTTCCCTAGTGCCACCCAGGGTACCCAGCCACCCTGGATCCAACTGCAGTTAGACATCTGACTGCAGGCAGCAGGCCTCTGCCAACTTTAAGCCAGCCATGCAGCCACCCAAGGTGTTCTGGAAGCTACTGGCACTGAGGACAGACGTGGTGGCACTGAACCCAGCCACTGCCCCATGCAGCTTCCATGGGCACTCCCAGCAGTGGGGACCCTGAGGGACTTGGTCATGCCACATGTACAGTATGCAAATTCAAGGCAGAAGCAGTGATCTGGGCATGATGGCTTACGTCACTCACCCTGTTCTTGTGACTGTTCACAGTGTCCCTCTGTGAGAAAGGAGGAAACTGGTCCCCAGCAGGGTTCTTCAAGCTGAGGTGGCCCTGGACACAGCTGGTGAGAGGGACATCATGTGGATATGTGAGGTCTAATGCACCAAGTCTGTACCCAGCAGGACATGGAGGAGGCTGAGCCCACCGTGGAGATTTCTATGTGGCACTGGGCTCTCACACAGTGGCCAAGTACTCACTCCTGTATTTTGTTTTTTTTTAATGGCGGGCTCAGCCTGCCCTGGGGGTGTGGCTGGTGTAGCATGTAGTGCCAGGGATCGAACTGCAGTTCCTGCGGTTGCATGAGCTTGCCTAAGCAGGCGCTTTAGATAGATGGCTGAGCCATCTCACTCCTGTTTTGACCCCCTGGGGTAACAACCCTGTGACCCAACTCCCAACTGGGACCCCTTCATTCAGGACCTCACAGCGGGCCCCTAACACACTAGGGGTCAGCGTACTAGTGCCAGCCTGCAGCTACAGCTGCCACTGCAGGGTCACATCCAATGCCCTGCTACCACGTAGTGGCCAAGGATGCTCACTGTGGGCTGCTCTAAAGCCCGTGAGCCCTTCTGCCAGTTATTTTCAGCACAAATGCATTACCTGCCCTAGGAGGTGTCCCAGCCACACCCCACACCCGAGAAGCACTTCCTGTACCGATGCACACTTCCTGTAACCACAGTCACCCCTGGAGGGTGCCCACAGCACACTCCAGAATCCCCATCTGCTGGGGTCCCTGGCACAGGGATGGTTCCCAGCCTCACTCTGCCTCCTCATCCATGCAGCTCAGCGTGTCCAGGTTGGTCTCAGTGGCGGAGCTAATGGAGCTCAGTGTGTCAGGCAGCTCTTGATGGCCCTGGCCTGTGCCTTCCCTGTCTGGGGCAGCTGTGATCTCATCCCCCTCCATCAGTGCGCGGGTCAGCTCCTCCTCGGTCACCGCTTGTGGTAAAGGGCATAGAAAGCAAAGGCATGAGAGGGGCTCTGCCCACAGCCACATACAGTGGCCCTGGCTTCTGGTGCACACTGCGTCTGTCCCACCCTCACAGCCCTGCCCCATGCATGCGGGAGCTGGGCCCAGGACTGTCTGTGAACACAGCCGGGTAGGCTGGAATGTGGCAACCCCTATGGGCAGTGAGCAACTGCAAAGCCCCTGACCCCTGACAGGAGGACATGTGGGCTCTGTGCACAGTGTGGAGGTGTAGAGCCACCAGCACAGCTGCACCCACAGGTCCCCAGGAACCAGCCAGCGTGGCCTAGCCCCCAGACAAGTGTGTCCTTGTGTGGCACATGCTGGATAGTCAGAGTAGTCCTGCCCTTCAGGAACAAAGGGAGAGGGATGGGACCTGAGGGTCTGCTGACCCCCAGGACATGCAGCTGTGCCCACAGGTAGGCCAACACAAGCCGTGCTAAAAGGCAATGGCACACAGCCAAGGAGATGCTATGCCTGCAGTGCGGAAGGCAGGAGAGGAGATGGAGGCTGAGCCTGCAGACTCACCCTGGTTGTCTAACTTTTGCAGATGCGGCAGGTTGCGTAGCACTGTCATGCGGTAGAGGTGTGGGCTGGCACCACAGCATGGATTCTCAGCCAGCCACAGCACCCTGAGGTGCGGCAACCCCTTCAGGTAGAAGAGCTCATCCAGGCTGGGAATGCAGTTCCTCCTTAAGTATAGTTCACTCAGGCGGCGGCAGCGGCTCACAGGCTCCAGGGTTGAGACGCTGTTGACACTGTAGGATGGTATTGTTAGTGACTCTTGACACTCAAGGTAGGGCTCTAAGGTGGGTGGGGACCTCTGGAATCCACAGACCCTGTGGCCACCTGTTCGTGCTCAGTTAAAGGTCAAAGTCTGATGTAGCAGGCCAAAGTGAGATGACCCTAGCCTAGGAGCAAGCCCTCAGCACGAGGCATGACAGCTCAGCTCCCTCACCTCACTGCATAGGCACTTCGCTCTCTTTCATGGGAGGCAGAAGCCAGAACTCCCAGCAAAATACAACAAAAATCTCAGGTTTTTTTTTTTTTTTTTTTTTTTTGTGGGACCAGGGATTGAACTCAGGACCTTGCGCTTGCCAGGCAAGTGCTTATTCTACTGAGCTATCTCCCCAGCCCAGACCTCAGTGTTAAACTTTCAAAACCCCACATCAGAAAGGGTGAGGGCTTCATTTCAATCCTGCAGGTTTGTGAGTAACTGCAGGAAGAGAAACACACATAGCATCCACCCCACCCTATGACAGACTGAATGACTGACAGA
>PVKN010000081.1:0-118732 GCA_004027915.1 Capromys pilorides | reverse complement strand
TCAGGAAACAAAGCAACATGCACCAGGAAGGTCAGGAGGTGGTTTCAGGTACAGACACAGCAGAGTTCAGGGCAAAAAGCCTATGAAAAACTAAACGTCCAGGGGCCGGCGAGATGGTTCAGTGGTCTAAAGCGCCTGCTTAGGAGGGCTCAGGCAACTGCGGGGACTGCAGTTCGATCCCCGGCACCACATGCTGCGCTAGCGCCACCACCAGGGCAGGCTGAGCCAGCCACAAAATGAATAAATAAAGAAACAAACAAACACAACAAGCAAACAAATAAATAAATAAATAAAATTAAAAAACAAAAAAAAACTAAACGTCCAAAGTAAGCAGACGCGTGCTCCCTCCCCTAAGCACAAGGAGAGTGTCTCCCTCGCTACCAAGACCTCCACGACAGCCCAGGTTCTCGAATAACCAGTTTTTGCAGCTTCATTTTACTTTAATTGGGGCTTCTCAAAACTGACCCTTCCTCTAGCTGTAATCAAATGAACTCAAGGAAACCGCCTCGCCCGGAAAGACAGAGGCTCCAGGGCAGGTCCGGCTACACGCTCCGGGGCAAGGGCTCTCCGCGTGCCATGGGGCAGGGCTCCTGCGTGGTACAGGGCTCCCTGCATGTCCAGAGGAGCCGTGACCAGGAGGCGACGGCTGTGTGCAGAGGCCAGGAAGGGCTCCCTCGGGAAAGCCCTATTCCTTCGCCTCTCTGTGCTTGGGCTGCTTTTGTCCTTTGGGAAAATCACAACAGTACCTCTACTGGATGCTACTGTTAGGATTTCCAAGTATAATTTTAATTGTACTTAATTAAATTATACTCTAAATATAGTTCACAGTTAACTGTTTAGACTCTGTATACAGTAAGTAGTCAAGTAAGTGCCTGCCATTATTTGTTAAATAACAAAGGGTCACATAAAAGTAAATCTAGAAACGCTTTTTCTTTAGAACTTACTCTTTTTCTCAGGCTCTGACATAAACATCACGGCCATATCAAATCTTTTTAGTTCAGAAAGTCTCTGTAAGATTTCAAAGATAAGAGATGGCTTTTCTTTCCTGAAATAATCCAAAAATAAAAACAAATGATCAGTTAAAAGTTGCTATCTAGCATCAATGGACACAGCACAGCCACAGGCAAAAGTAATTTTAAAAACTCAACTTACTCGATGTAGAAGTCATGGAGAATTTTAATGATTTGGTTGAACACATCTGGATCTAGATTCTTCTGAAATAACTTAGGATACAAGGATGGTTCGATTTGCTTGAAGAAAAACAGAAAATTAAACTGTCAATATCCACATTTCCAAAATTATGTAATTATTGCTTAAATAAAAATAATGACTATGCATTAATACTTCAGCAGCCTAAGACAGGAAACCTGAGAGCTCTCAAAGAGTGGTGACTATAAAGAGTTTTAAAAGATGACAAATTTGTAATGGCTTATTGAGTCATTGCAAGGAGTGCTACTATCGTTACACTTGAAAAAGACTACTACTCATGAAGTTCATGATTTCTTTTTCCTGAACGCAAATAGAAGTTCGTTTCAGGAAGACTGCCCAAACACTGTAAGCACTGCCTCCAACACAGAGGTACTGAGGTGCTGGAGCTTTCTCTTCCTAGCTTGAAGAATGAAAGATTAAGCTTAAACTCTGAGACAGAAAATCAGATTGAGATATCTTAGACATTAGAATTTAGCATGGAACCTATTCCCTTGGGAAAACATGAAGGCTTCCTCATTGCAAATGCTTAACCATGGTCTGGCCAGAGCAATGCATATATGTATATTAGCTAACAAGTGAAAAGCACTGTCTACAATCACACAAAAAGTGATGCAACATGCCTGCTACTGTCATTATGTGGTGACAAAAGACACTTTCGCCTTTTACTTCCAAGAGAACTACTGGCTTCTTCTCTTACCTTTAAATACTGGTACAACATAGCTGGGGAACTTCTCAGCTGTCTGAAATCAGATTCGAGCTGGAACGAGTTGGCAGGAACCGGAGGCAGCATGGCTGGGCCAAGCTGAGCGGGGCGCTGCTCCGCCTTCCTAGAACTCTCGCCGAAAGCCTGATGTCCATCCTGCGGCAAGCTGACGTGAGGGCTGAAATATTTCCGGGGCATCAACCAGCGGGAAAAGAGCCACAACAATTAAGGCTTAATACGCAAATAGCAATTATAGATTTCTAACTTTATTAACATTATGTCACCAATTTGTATTTGAAAATGCACACACACTCATTTTTGGGTAAAAGAGACTAAGCCTTTGCATATTCTCAAATTCTGATAGCTGGAATAGTCTCTGTTGGGCGGCCAGCGTGGGCCTCTGAGCAAACCGTCCCGTAACCACTCTATGTCACATACACTCTAGCTCAGCCTTGTGGAAAGCTAAATTCTAGTTTCACTGCATTTCAAGAAGAACTACATTATTCTTTTTTAAAAAGTTCCCTATTTAGGATTTTCCCATAATCTACACTATTATTACTTTAAACAAAACCACTATAGTACATGAAGTTCAAAGTTTATATTATGGCCAGCTCAGCCTGCCCTAGGGGTGCGGCTGGTGCAGCCTGTGGTGCCGGGGAGTGAACCATGGTCCCTGCAGTTGCCTAAGCTTGCCTAAGCAGGCTCTTTAGACCGCTGTGCCATCTCACTAGCCCTAAGTTCAAAGTTTAAAATTTAAAAACAACGAACTTTCCACAGTTTGTTGAGTGGAAATGTAAAAACTATTAATGACTCTATAAAAACTAACCATGAGTTCAAAATAGCATGCATTTTCTGTATTTTTAGCAGGATAGAAGCATATACAAACATAGTATTTTTTTTTATTTTGAAAAATATTTTAAAAGTACCCAACAATCCTCAATATTAATGGACAGAATAATGTCTAAAGTCCACAGTTTTATACAGCCTCCTTTTTTTTTGCCTTTTCGACACAGGGTCTCACTATGCAGTTCAGGCTGGCCTTGAGCACATTTTGTAGCCCAGGCTGGTCTTGAACTCACAATGATCTCCTGCCTCAGCCTCCCAAGGATTGGGATTACAGACATGTGCCACCATGCCCAGAAAAGTTTCCTTTTAAAAAATTAACATTTTGCTGAATTAAAACATATACTGAGACCCCCAAAAAGAAAATAAACAGGGGCCAGCAAGATGGCTCAGTGGTCTAAAGCACCAGCTTAGGCAAGCTTAGGCAGCCACAGGGACCATGGTTCAATCCCCGGCACCCCTAGGGCAGGCTGAGCCGGCCATAACATACATATATATATGTAAATGAAATCAACGTGGTCCAGGCACTGCTTATCGTCTCTAATCATCTGTGTGCCCACTGGAGAGCGAGGACTGCCCCCCAGGCAAGCCTCACAGCAGGCACACGCAGAAACGGGCAGCTCGGGCTGCGGGAAGGGCAGGTCTCTCAGTGAGGCTGCATTCCAGTGGCCTTGTCACCATCACAGACAATGATTATCAAAAGCAGCGCATCCACTCACTGCGGGGCTGAGGCGTCACCAACTTCTTCCACTTTCAATACTTTTGCTCTCGGGCTCTCACTGGAGGGCATAAGGCCACCCTGGCCGGACTCCTTCTTACTCGCCGCCACGTCTGCTGGGCTGACAGCATCACTCTCACGAGCAGCAGAAGCAGTGCTGCCTGGCACATCAACAGTCCGTATCAGATTACCAGTCTCTTCAATAAGTACCTTCTTGAGTGGTTTCTAAAACAATTAAAATCAATTCTTCAAATTAACACGCTGAAGGTTTTCCATTTCAGGATCACAAGCCAAAAGGACACTGTGTTCTTACAGCTGATATCCCTGGCATCAGTAAATTCAATTTTAGCGTCTAGACAGAATTAGGAATTATCCCGTCTACACTACAAACAAAAAGCTCTGCGCCTACCTAGGCAGGTCTGCACAGGAAAGAGGGACAGTAACAAGTGATCACAAGGCAACGGGTGAACACGAAACACAAAAGCCCAACGTCCCCCCAGAACTCGGGGGCAGACGCGCCCCGTCCCAGGGAAGCATTCACAGGGCAGACACGGGACTGGCAAGCTGGGAAGCCTCAGTGAGGTCCAGGAGTGGGGACCAGGGGTGGGGACCAGGGATGGGGACTGGCACAGTGGAGCTGGCACAAGGGGAGGTGTGGTGCAGACAGTTCTAAAGGCTGCCTGAAGGCAGCTCCCAGGGACCTGCTTTAGACTCTATCCTAAAAAATATGACTGCACCGGGCCGGCGAGATGGTTCAGTGGTCTAAAGCGCCTGCTTAAGAGGGCTCAGGCGACAGCGGGGACTGCAGTTCGATCCCCGGCACCACATGCTGCGCCAGTGCCACCACCAGGGCAGGCTGAGCCAGCCACAAAATGAATAAAGAAACAAATAAACACAACAAGCAAACAAATAAATAAAATTAAAAAAAAAAAAAAATGGGGCCGGCGAGATGGTTCAGTGGTCTAAAGCGCCTGCTTAGGAAAGCTCAGGCAACTGCAGGGACTGCGGTTCGATCCCCGGCACCACATGCTGCGCCAGCCCCCACCACCAGGGCAGGCTGAGCCAGCCACAAAATAAAATAAAATAAAGAAACAAACAAACACAACAAGCAAACAAATAAATAAATAAATAAAATTTAAAAAAAAAAAAAAAATATGACTGCACCAACAACAGAACAGGAGTTCACAGGGGGCTGGCAGAACAAGGACAGACTAAGGACGGGCAAGAGCCCAGCCTCACAGATGACCCTGAAGACCCAAGGGTATTCTCCAAACATGCAGCAGCTGCATAAAGCAGCCCAGGATCAGACTCACCAAAAATTTACAAAGTTGGTTTTCCAATTTAATAAAATAAATGGCAAGCACTATTTCCATCACTCACTACAAGTACCAAAAGCTTGCTATTTCTTAAGTTTATAACATTCTTTTCTTTTTTTAAAAAACTTCATTTATTTATGTTATAGCTGGCTCAGCCTGCTCTGGGGGTGGGGTTGGCTCAGCATGTGGGGCCAGGGATGGAACCTCAGTCCCTGCAGTTGCCTAAGTTTGCCTAAGCAGGTGCTTTAGAGTGCTGAGCTATCTCGCCAGCCTTATAATATTCTTTTATATTTAATCAAATAGAACTGCACCGAGGAAACACCATTCCACTAGAAGTATTGAAATAAAAGCTCCTTCTAAAATTTGCGAATTATGGGAAACAGCTGTGTCTTCGTGACAGAAGTGGGTGTTCACTTTCCTCACTTATGTACAGTATATGCTCAAACTTTGATTTAAAAAAAAAAGAAAAAGCTTTCTTCAATGTACTCTAAGTGTTCACTTCGACTACACAGCTAAAGTACAAAGCTACCTGACACACGTACTAAACTCAGTATTAAAGCCACCCCTATGAACACAGACTCAGTGATCACACTGAGTGTTACTGGATGAACACACAAAACTGAAAACGCTAAAAGCAAGTTTGTAATGGAGCCCGCAGAAAAGGTTTAAGAGGATGCCAGGGTGTTCTCTCGCTCAGCCTCCCTTCTGCTGTCAGTAGCCTGCCCTTCCTTCCTGACCACAATCCCTGGGGACCAGGGGGGTCTCAAAAATAAAGGGCTGGAGAAGAAATGAATGTTCGTTCTTCCTGGAATTACCTGGCATTTGCCTCTATGCACCGCCTGCCTCTGTACAGACTTGTCTGTGAGTTACTGTCAATGTTAGGAGGAAAGGCAGGCCTAGCACAGATGGGTAGTCTACGCAAGACTCCAAAGCTTACGGAGTAGGGGTAGGGCAGGTCTCGAAGCATTATACCAAACTTCTACCCTCTATTATTTTTAAATAATGTTCACTTTTTTACAAAAATCAATTATAAAAGTAAACATCATTTCTTTCCTTCTCAGTAGGATACTAATTCTCTTTGTGTTGGACAATTTATAGAACAGATTACTCTCCGATCACTTCTTTCACGGAGGTTTCAAGGTACTGCCAGAGGAATTTAAATTCATGCTATATTTTCATAACTATCAACATAAATTGATTTTTACAGTGAAGACCAGGGGAATACAAGCAATCTGCAAAAGCGGCGAGGGCGTCTTGGTCACAGGCCACCACCTCTGCAGACGCTGGACCTACCAAGTGGCAACACCTTTACCGCTGTGCAGTGTGATGTCCCACAAGGGCTTCTCGTAAACTTGTGAATCAGTTTTTGTGTGAAAAAGTTTTAAAAGATGCTAAAAGTTCAAATCGTACTTAACTAAATAATCACCTTTACTGAAAAGAATAGCCAGTGAATATAATATATAAAAATGACTATAAGAAAGCAACTAGATTTATACCTGGTACACAAAACAAGTATCACCCCAGAAAATCCAAGAATATGGTCACAACAGGAACACTGGAAAACTACTAACCTCAGGAATCTTCTGTCTGCTATTAAAGTGAAATATAAACACATCAGGACATCCTTTGTCCCACTTTCCCAGATAAAAATGCCTGTCCTAACTCCCTTATAAAACTGTTACTTTTTTAAAAAATGTATTTAGTACAGAGTCTACAGGGTCTCACTACATAGATCAGACCCACAGTGATTTTCCTGCTTTCAGTCTCCCCAGTGCTGGAATTGCAGGCGAGTGCCACCATGCCCAGTCTCAGCATGACTGGGGGCAGGGTCAGCACGCAGGGACGGAACCTGGTCCCTGCATCTGCCCAAGCAGGTGCTTTAATCCACTGAACTATCTGGCCGGCCCTAAAACTGTTACTTCTACTCAAGACTCCAAGCCTAACAGTTACTTCCTGGGGTGGCAGAAAGAGGATCCTGACCAGTGAAGGACACACAGTAAGGCTTTTAGAAAAAGATTCCTTTCAACAATGTTAGAAATTACCAGTCATGTCAAATATATTGGACTTAAATTAACTTTAGAAAACTGTTAACCTCAAACTAGCAATCTTTCTGTTCTAATATTTCAAAAAAAAAAACCTCTTACCCTTGCTGGATTTAATGGTAGACACTGCAATATGCCCCAAAGTGGGATAATTTTGCCTATTCTAGACTTTACCTTATGTGCTATCCAGCCCCTCCTACAACACAAGGCTGATGGACTATAAGAAGCCAACCCTAGGAAGAACAGTAATAAAATATAAAAACATTTGATTACTATATAGTGTAAAACTGCTTCAAATTTCTTTATATGAGAAAAATATGCAGGAAACCCTTAATGAAACATTGTCAAGTTATTCCAGATGTTCTGGTTTGTGCATTCCTGTCCCCCGCAGAGCCTCCTGCTGCACTCACTGGGGCTCTGGTCCAGACTCTGTGACTAACTCATGGTCCACGGCTGGGGTTATGGGGTGCGTTCTGTACCCGGCCGGGGCACAGTCTGCAGGCCGCCTGAGGAGGGAGGCTGGCCTCTGCGCCTGCTGCCACTGCACCTCCCTGTTGCCCTGTCGCCGCAGCCCTTTGCTGTCTCCCTCCACCATGTGCTCCACTCTGCCTTGGAGCCGGCCGAGTATGGACTGAAACCTCCACCAACTGGGAGGAGGTCCACTAAATAAGCCTTTCCTTCCTTCATTCTGGGGTGGGGTATTTGTCCCAGCAACAAGAGAAAAGTAACTAAGACACCAGAACCCGAAACAGCTGAATTTCCCCTGATCTTATTACGTCTATAATCCTAGGAAGCATTTCTTTTTCATTTTTTAATAAATGTATGTTAGTTTTAAAAGAATATTGGGTTTTGTTTTGGTGTATTCATACACACAAAGGGAGCATTTCTAAAAGACTGTCAAATAGCCCCATGAAGTTTTAACATGTTTTTGAAAGCCACTAACTCAACAGTCTGTTTCCAACTCTATCACAGTAATTAGCTGGACACAGTGATGCACACCTGTGAGCCCAACAGTAGGCCGAGGCAGGAGGACTGCTGGGAGCTCAGGACCTGCCTGGACCAGGGAGGCCTTATCTCAAGAAACAAAGAAAACCGCTGATATTTAAATGTCAAAGACTGCAGCGGGGCCCCGTCCCTGGGGCATGCTGGGATAGCGACTGAGACTTGGAATGGTGGTGTGCACACCCATAAGCCCCGCACTTGGGAGGATGAAAACACAGGCTCACTACCAGTTCGATTTGTGCAGTGAGACCCTGTAGACCCTGTACTAAATACAGTAAAAGACAAATGTCAAAGAAAAATAGAATTCTCTACTTACAGTTGATTGAGGATGAGGTAGATTATCAATGGGTTTTATCACATTTTGTCTTTGTGTGGACTCAAGAAAAACTTCATCCCACTGTCCTTTCTTAATTAATTCCTTAAAAATAAATTTATAATCATAACTATCACAATATTCTCAAGTTAATTACTTTTTGGAAAACAGGACCACATTTGGGAAAAAGAAAAATCTTACCTTTTTAATTCTAGAAAGTTCAGTTATTGCTTGTTTATTTCCAGGTTCCAGAAGCAAAACAGTTTCAAAATCTAAAGTGGATTTAAAAAAATAAAGTAGTAAAAATAGACGAGGTTCACTTAGCTAGTTATCCCACTTTTACTGCAAAAACTTTTACACAGGCCTACAAGCCAGCCAACCTAACTACCAACTAGGAAATGGGTACTAACGAAAGCTGGCACTTACTGGGTGTTACTGTTGTAGTTGCACGCTTTTGGTTCTGGTGACACTAAGAACGCCACAAGCACTAAGCCCCATCTTCAGCCCTTCGTACTTGTCATGTGGACGCAGGTGTTAGGTTTCCGAGACTTTCCTCAAACTTGAAATCATTCTGCCTCAGCTTCCTGAAAAGCTGGGATTCTAAGAGCACATCAGTGTGCTCAGCCCTCTAGTGGTTTTGTGTGAATTTTCTTTTTTTGTTTGGTTTTTCGGTTTGTCTTTTGAGAAAGAGTCTCCTTACTAGTTCAGGCTGGCCTTGAGCTCACTATGTAGCCCAGGCTGGCCTTGAACTCATGTCAACTCTGCCTCAGCCTCCTGAGTGCTTGGATTATAAGTGTAGCCTAACACGCCTGACTATATCAATTTTCACATAAATTTCACTACAGCCTCATTTTACAAATGACTATAGAGCTAGTTTAATTAACCAAATCTCACACTGTTAACAGAAAACACAGTAACTCACCAAATGTAAGATAGAATATAAAAGAATCTACATACTGGAATACTCTATTTAAAAGGGAAAAAAGTTTAGTGCATGCTACAAATAGACAAACTCTGAAGATGCGCGTGGTTAAACAAGCCTGACACAAAAGGCTAAATACGGCTATAACTGTATACACGTGGTATTTAAAGTAGACAAAGTCAGGCAGAAAGCAGAACAGTGATGAGCAGGAAGTGGAGGAAAAGGAAACCGGACAACTACTTTGTGGGCACAGAGTCTTACAGTGGCACACTGACAAAGCGCTGGAGATGGTGGTGAGGATGGTTTCATGGCACTGCAGGGTACTTGGTACCAACATCCACACTTAGAATAACTGAAGGGGTAAACGTAGTGGCACATATATCTTACCACAGCTAAAAAAAGCCAAGAGCCACAACAACAGCCAGGCTTGGAGAGAAACCGCCAGATTTAAATACATTCATCAGGAAAAAAAAAATCAATCATGTAGGCGCTGACCACACGAAGTTAGAAAAACAGTAAATTAAACTCAAAGACGGAAGCACAAAATACAGACTAAACAAGTGAAAAGGAAAAGACAGAGGAACCAAGTCAGCTCCTTGAAAAGACTTCTTGTATCTGAAAGACCAGGTCACAGAAAAACAGCAAAAATAACATCAAAGGTGAAAGGGCCTGGCTGTAGCTGGGCGCACTCCTCACGCCTGCCTCTTCTGCTGCGCCTCCTCCCCTCCAATTAAAACCCTCACTCAGGTGACTGGCAGTTAGGGTGGACCACACAGAACAGCAGGGGCAGCGCTGCAAACACCCCGCAACCTGGCGCACTCCGAGGCGCACTGCTGAAGGCTGGTCCCCATCACATGCGTGATCTGCGGAAACTGGCTTCTAATCCTCGGAATCTCAATGACAATAAGACGCTGTTTTACCTTGCCTGGCCTCATTTATCTTTCCCAAAAATGTTCTTGCAGTTCCTCTTCTGGCAAAAGCTTTCGAATATGAGCCATCTAATGAAATAGCTTGTGTGCAGTCTCTTTCAGCTTCTTCATATCTGTTGAACATGAGAAAATTATCAACAGGGCAAAATGCATCTTATAGAAAAACTGCAATAGAAGAAGGGGAGTTTCTAATTTTAAAAGCATGTATATCATTTCATTTATCAACTCTCAGATCTGTCTCTAAAGGAAAAGACTCTATTTTAAATTTTTCATTCTCACTAAATCTTAGAACCATCTGGTAAGGGAGGAGGAGTTCCCAGATTAAGAGAAAGTCAGCCAGGAGTCTGCAGGAGGATGGAATCCAGGATGCTGAAATGTGAGTGGAGACACAGGACCGCTGCTGCGAGACACCGCGTCCTCTCCCACTTCAACCGCACGGATGCTGTGGAAGAACTGCAACTGCCGCGAGCTTTGCAATAGTTTTACTAACACACACAGCATTTCTCACCTAAGGAAAAGCAGTCCACACAAAACTGAGGACCCGTTATGTACGCGACAGCACACCATCTGAGGGGCAGCACAAACACTATTCCACCATGCAGCTGGCAGCCACTCAGCCTGGGTACCATTCTAGGACCACAAAGAGCTAAAAGAGCTATGATCTCCCTCTCGGTCTCTGGGGTGGTCTCAGGGTGTGTGTGTGTGTGTGTGTGTGTGTGTGTCTTTCTGTCTCTCTCTCTCTCTCATATACACACACACACCAGAAAGCACTCTTTAGACTTTCCCTTACATTAAAATGACATTTATGTACTGCTAATATATTAGGAATGGAAATGATATCGTGGTTACATATGAAACACAATTCTCTCTGAAGATGAAACGTCACCATGTCCAAGAGCTAAAACAATATGACCGTCTGACTTGTTAAAACTAGATGGGCATGCAGACATGGTACTACTTCTACCAAAGTCTGAAATTCTGTAAGAATATGTTTTGACAGCTGGGCCTGGTGTCACACACCTATGATTCCAATTCTTGGGAGGCTCAGGCTGGAGGATCGCTGTGACTTTGAGGGTCAGCTGGGCTGAACAGTGAGCTCAAGGTCAGTCTGACCTACAGAGCAAGACCCTGTCTCAAAAAACCAAAAAACAGTTTTGACACAACCTTATAGATCAAAGGCAGAAATTCTCATGAACTTAGGCATCTCTCACATCTGGCTTTTCGGGCTGAAATGACGGCAAGTTTCCCTGCTGAGAAGTGCTAACACGTGCCAAGCGCTTACTTCTGAACCTTGAGGTAGGCCATGGCTCTGTTGGCCGGGAGCAGCGCGTTGGCGCCATCTGCTGCCATCCCTCTCGTGTAGCACTCAATGGCTCGCTCGTATTTTCCCTCTTTGAAAAATCCATTCCCCTGTGATTTCAGAGAAATACAGAAAATATTTATTTATTTATTTTTGGCAGAACTGGGGATTAAACTCAGACCCTTGTGCTTGCAAGGCAAGCACTTATTCTACTGAGCTATCTCTCCAGCCCGAAATACAGAAAATAATCAAGACATATGCAGAAAAATCCTCTGTCGTCAAATCTTAAGAAATCCTCCAAAGACACTGTTCAATATTATGTCACTAATTTGTTATATTTTAATTGTTACAAATTTAACATGAGACATATTTTAGAATCTGCTAGTGTGGGTTTTTATGGTACTATCTTTCCGGTACCAAAAAGAAAAATACTGTGTTCCACTATATTACTTTGCAGAATTCATCAAATTCTGATCCAATATTATACAAACCTTAAATTTATTTTTTAAAATGTATTTAGTACAGGGTCTACAGGGTCTTGCTACACTGATCCTGTTGTTTTTCAGCCTCCCAAGAGGTGAGCGCCACCATGCCGAGTCTCATTCTGTTTCAGTGCATGCCAGGCGTAGGGCCGGCACAGCAGGCCAGTGGTCAAAATCCTATCCCTATATCCAGCCTAAGCACGTGCTTTAAATCACCAAACCTTAAATTTAAAAACCCATTTTAGCCAGGTATAGAGCTGCATGCCTGTGACCCCAGCACTCTGGGAATCTGAGGCAGGAGGATCACAGTTTGAGCCCACCCCAGGCAACTCAGTAAGGTCATGACTCAACACTTTTTTTTTTTTTTTTTTAATGAGCAGAATAGATTTATTGGAGTAAAGAAAGCTCCTGTGCGGGAGAGGGACAGCAGGGGAGTCCCGAGTGGGTGGTCCTCCTCAACTTGTTTAAAGTTTTTTAAAAAAACTTTTATATTTTAAAGAGGGCTCCAGTTCCCAGAACCACATGGCCTGCCAGCCCTGCCCCCAGGCATGCTGAGCTGGACACCTAAAGTGGGCATGGTGGCACACACCCACAATCCCAGCACTGGGGAGGCTGAAATTAGGAGGAACACTGAGTCCAACCTGTGCAGGGAGACCCTGTTCCATATAAATCAATAAATGATTAAAATATAATAATAAATGTCAAAAAGGATTGGGGATACAGCTCAGCGCAGAGCCTCCTGACTGGATACCCAATTTAACCGTTTGGCTGCTGCTACCGCGCTCTTCACATTATGGAGTAACATAAGAGCGCGATAGCGCTCCTTAGCAGTCAAACGGTTAAATTAAAAAGTCTACTCACGTTTTAATAAAGGCCCAAATATTGTAATGTCTTTACGTACAATACAGACTACAAGAGATATGAATTTCATACCTCAAATATCTTTTATAAAGAATACAGTACCAGAATAGTAACTCTCTACTAATATTAATATACCTACATATACAATAAAGTATACTAGAATGTAACATTAATTTATAATCATTCAGATAATAACACAATCATTCTACTAAGTACTTATTAGGAATCCTCTATATGTCCACAAATGCTATAAAAACATTATATCTAGCCATGTGTGTCGGAGCAAGCCCATAATCCCAGCATTCAGGAGGCTGAGGCAGGAGGATCACCAAAACTTGAAGAGCAGCCTGGGCTACACAGTGAGTTCAAAGCCAGCCTGAAGTATAAAAGACCCTGTCTCAAAGATAAATAAATAAGGGGCCGGGGAGATAGCTCAGGGGCACAAGTACCTGCCTGGCAAGTCCAAGGTCCTGAGTTTGATGCCCGGTTCCACCAAAAAATAAATAGATAAATAATTTCCTCAACTCAAGATTTGTAAAGAAATTTTAATCAGAAAGAGTCCTGTGTGAATTTTTTTTTTTTTTAATTTTATTTATTTATTTATTTGTTTGCTTGTTGTGTGTGTTTGTTTCTTTATTTATTCATTTTGTGGCTGGCTCAGCCTGCCCTGGTGGTGGCGCTGGCGCAGCATGTGGTGCCAGGGATCGAACTGCAGTCCCCGCAGTTGCCTGAGCCCTCCTAAGCAGGCGCTTTAGACCACTGAACCATCTCGCCGGCACAGTCCTGTGTGAATTGATGAGATAAACCTAAGAATAACTTAGTTTATATGTATTGAATTATAATTTTCTACATGCAAATAGGCTAAAACACACAAAAATAGTCCGTTTCCTAAAATTTATGTATATCATCAATTACTCAAATCTTAAATCAGTGGGCTCCAAAGGTTTTAGTAAATTTTTAGTTCTACCTTAAGAAAAATTATCGTATTAGTAGAGACAGCATAACTACTACATGAGAAATTAAAAGCAAGCACTCAGCGAAACACACGTATCACGTTCTGAAATCCCTTGGGTACCCGATCTTTCTCTGAGATGGCCTGCTGCTTGCTTCGCTGTTCTCCAATGTGCTTCGCTCCATTTTCAGTGGATGGCATGACTGCAGCAGCTTCCTTTGGATGTGAGGTTTCTTTAGATGTTAAAGCCTAGGAAACGTAGCAAGCAACCAAAATAAAACAAGTAATGTGAGATGAGTACATATCTGGTTTTAAAAGGTAAATTACTGAAATATGTTAAAATTCCTGCCACATTCAAATGCGTAAAGTCATATTTCCTACCTTAATTCAGCCCTCCTACTTATTAAAGTTAAAAGCAGCACACAGGCATGGCGGCGCACACCTGTACTCTCCGCTTCTCGGGAGGTGAAGACAGGATGACCCACGGCAGAAAGCAGCCTGAGCGCTCAGCACGACCCTGTCTCCTAACACAGTCAAATACGGCTGCGGATGCAGCTCAGCAGCACAGCGCTTGCCTAGCACGCACAGGGCCTCACTCAACCACCAGCAGCACTGGGAAAAGGACTGATACACTACAATACATACGTGCATTACTATATCTATGTTACATATTTTAATGCCTTCTGATTCAGTTAAAATAAGTAGCGTTGACTAACGCTACTTATCGTTCATTTATTTATTCCATAAATATTTACTAAAGTTTCAAGCAGATCAGGTGCTGTTTTAAGATCTTTTAAAATTCTTCAACTTAACATCCAGCCATTATTTGACCTCAGAGAATATACAGCACAACGCAGGTCACACCCTAAGGAAACCGCCATTCTGACCCGAGGCTTCACGTAGCGCTAAGCGGCGCTCGTTTTAAAAGCAGACTTTCCCAGATCCACATCACTTCCTTTTACTGTTTCAAAAATGGTAAAACAACGAACTAGACAAGGAACACGCGACTGCTCAGTACCACTAGCCGGACCACAGAAGACGCGCAGAAATCAAAGCACGTGCCACAGGTGAGAAACGGGAAGTAAGGAGAAAGTTATCCTGCAAGGGCGAAAGGCAAAGCGCCAGCAGTTCTAAACGGTGTCACACGCCGATCGACAAGGACCGCTGAACACCATGATACCATTTCTAGCTTGCAACATCCTTTGGTAAAATTCTACAGCACACAGAAATCAAAATAGAAAATATCTTTATTTTCCATGAAAAGCTTTAAGTTCATCAAAGAAAGGTCATTTGTAATTCCCTTAAATAGCTACAGTTTACCTGGTTGATTTTCCTGAGTTCATTTGTTGCTTCGAAGTTGTTTGGTTCCAGTTCTAATACTTTTTCATAATCTAAGTAAAATATGAGAAATTTTGAAAAGATAAGTATCGAAAATACAGAAAACAAAACTCACCTGTTACATGTGAATATACATAGTACAGCAAAATGAAGAACTAAGAACTACTGTCTTCATCTTGCCCCAGAGCAAACAACATCCTAATGGAACCCTACAACACATCATCTTCTGTCATAAGGTACGTATCATTAAACCAAGAGGAAGCAAAATCCATTAAATATCAGCTTTACTGCTAGATTTTAGTTTATACTGCACAAATCTATGTTACAGAATAATGGACGCCACAGACTTCACAAGTAAAAATATTACGAGTTTTAAACGCACTACCTCTTACCTTGTGACAGCCAGCAAAATGTTTTAATCTCCATTTTACAGATGAGAAACTGAAACCCAAAGAAGCCCCTGGTCCCCAGTCAGAGCTGGCGGAGCGACAACGGGAAGCAAAGTCTTACTGGTGGCAAATCATGCACGGTTCCCCAAACATCAAGCTACCTTTGAAAGACATAACCTGGGCTCTGCCGCTACACTTTACGCAAAGCTCTCTGAAGGCAGGTAAGTGTAATTCTGTAATACTGTTTGCATATTGTCTGTTAGATAAAGCTATTAAAGAACTTTTAGGAGCTGGCCAGATAGCACAGCAGATTAAAGCACTTGCTTAGGCAGACACAGGCACTGGGGTTTGATCCCTGGGGCTTGCTGAGAAGGCAAATGAGACTGGGTGTGGTGGCACGTGCCTGCAATCCCAGCACTTGGGAGGCTGAAAACAGGAGGATCCCTACGAGTCTCATCTGTCTAGTGAGACCCTGTACTAAATACATTAAATAAATAAATAACGTCTAGGCAATGAAAAATATTAACTACCTTTCTTGGCATCCTCTAATTTTTGCAAAGCAAACCGAGCAGCGCCTCGTCTGGCATAAGCCTTCACATAATTTCTATTTAAAGCAATCGCCAAATTACAATCAGACTCAGCAACAGCAAATCTGCAATACAAAAAATTAAAGAAAGTTAATAAAAACATATATTAAACCAAACTCCAAAAACTGTTTCTGAAATCCCCACTACCAAGAGAGGCAACTTTCTTCCCATCTACACATGTTTTCCTCTGCCTTTTACTTAATTAAACCTAGGAAAAGCAATAATCCTTAGTGGTAAAACTTCAGTGGCAGTCACTTTAATGGAAGAAACAAGATGGTCCAGTATTGCGGCTGCCTCCTAGTACTGTACTAGAGGACCTCCTCAACGCGGTCCACGTCTGTTCCACTTCCTGTTACTATACTGTCGGCTCATTCCTTTCTTTTTCCACTTCCTCCTTTCTATCCTCTGTTACTTCAAATTGTGATGTGTTAAACATTCTGCACATGCTTCTTCGTTTTGGGTCACAGCTGTGCAGTTCCCACTGGGTGATGACTGATTCTTACAAAGGTGCAAATTTATTTTCCTGTTAATAATCTATAAGAATGCCGGTTCAAAATCCTTACTAACACTGATATACAGTAATTGGACTTCTTAACTATTTTAAACCTAGTGAGTATAAAATGGTAAAGGAGGAAGTGGAAAAATAAAGAGTAAATGACAGCTCTACAGCTATGTGTAAAACAAGAATTAATCATAGAAGAGGGCCAGCCAGATAGCTCAGGGGACTAAAGCCAGCTGCTTAGACAGGGCACAGTGGCCAGGGTTCAGTCCCCAGTGTGCCGTGCCGGCCTCACTCCAGAGGTGTGCTGAGGTGGCCACTGAGACTGGGCGTGATGGTGTGCACCTGTAATCTCAGCACATGGGAGGAGGAAAACAGAAGAGTCACTACAAGTCCAATCTACATAGTGAGACCCTGAACACCGTGTAGACCCCATACCAAATACATAAAAAAGGTTAATCATAGAAACATTAAAAGACAGGTAAGCCACAAAAGACTACAAATATATAACATACTTTTAAAGCTCAAAAACTAGCTGGGCTTGGTGGTGCATGACTGTAACCCTAGCATGCAGGAGGTAGAGGCAGAAGGATCACTGGGAGTTCAGGGCCAGCCTGAACTATGTGGCAAGACCTATCTCAAAAATCCCACACACAAATATTACTTGGATATATACACACACACACACACACACACACACGCACACGTATATATAACTATAACTTTTTTTTTGTATGGGGATTGAACTCAGGACTTTGTGCTTGCCAGGCAGATGCTTCAGCTGCTGGGCTATCTCCCCGCCCTCAATCTTTTCTTTTAATCAAAAGAACAACTACATAATGTAATTCAGGACAACGGTTAATCCATGGTGCTTTTCCTGAGATGGCTCCAAGGCCACCCTGGCTGCAGGATAATCAGTGTGGGGCACAGGGTCAGGAGGCAGAGGCAGCAGCCCCCAACACCTGCTCAGAATAGTATCCGGAAAAGGGAACACAAGTTCATCTGCAGTTAAGCTCTCTGTATGTGGATCTACAGCTGTACTCTGCTCTGTGCCCAATGGGACCAAAGCTACTGCTAGGACCTAGAAGCTTATCTTTTTTTTTTTTTTTTTTTTTTTTGCGGAAACAGGGTTTGAACTCACGACCCTGCACTTGCCAGGAAGGCACTTGTGCCACGGAGCTATCTCCCTGGCCCCCTAGAAGCTTATCTTAACACAGAGTATGAACCACAAGAGAAAGTACTGAACTGTCACAAAATGTAAAAATATAATGGTTAGCTGAGAAAGATAAGGAGCAGAAAACAAAACAAAACAAAAAAAAGAGTATCAAGGCAGCTTCAAAAATAACACTAATACTTTGGGTCTTAAAACTATTAGGTGATTTATTTTTTATTATATTTTATTTTTTTGTCTCTTTGAGACAAGTCTCACTATGCAGTTCAGGCTGGCCTTGAGATCACTTCTGTAGCCTAGGCTGGTCTGGAACTCACATCGATCCTTCTGCCTCAGCCTCCTTCCCAAATGCTGGGATTACAGACGTGCACCACCATGCCCAGCTAGGTGGGTTTATTTTAAAGTAATGTTTGTAACTCACACATATAATACATATTCTAGTCACACACACTACGGACACAAAAGTCCTTACTTCTTCAATCTAAAGTAGGCCGATGCTCTGTTGGTTGGCAGCACAGGATTGTATGGGTCAGCATCCATGCCTCTGGTGTAGTACTCAATTGCTTCATCATATTTTCCTTGTTTAAAGAATGTATTGCCCTGAAAAAACACAAAGTGGTCTTCTTACAAGGCCGAAATTTACTATACAGTCATTGTATGCACACATCCCAAAAGCACTAGTAGAAAAACATAAAATACCCAGCACTATCCTTCTACTAGCAATGCCAACCCAGAGACATAACGAAGACATCAAGAAGTTGTTTTGAGACGAGTTCCACCCTTCTGTAAAACCATACAGCTGGCTTTACAGCAATCAGCTTTCTCTTAGAGAAACCCAAAACGATCCATGATACAGAGTGGACTATAACACATACATCAAGAATTATATACTGACCTCAAACTACAGTACTTCTGTCCAATACTAAAAATTCTGGAGCAACTCCAGCACAATACAAGCACGTTATATGTAATAATTTACTTAACATTCACAATTCATTGAAATATAGTGCTATTAATCTAACTGACAAATAAAGAAACTGAGGTGCAGGCAGTACAAAGAACTTGTTACATTCGGACCCCTCACTAAGACAGTCCTCCCTTCCATGAGATATCACCAATGATGATTTAAAGTCTGAGCATACATGGAAGAGATTTCAGAGTTCAGACTCTCTATAGAATCCTCCTACCTGGAGGAACCTAGGACTAACTGAAAAAGTTACCTTTTCTTTAAAAGCAAGAGCCTTTTGTGAGTCTACGTGAATCCCGTCTTCTTCCGATTCGGACTCCTGAGACACAGACTCGTGCGTGCTGTCGTCTTTATCGAGCTCATCCAGGATACTGTCCTGAAGTTATGATACATGACCATTAGGAGAAAACATTGTCTTACTTTTCTCTCGTTGCTGGGACAACATACCCAACACCCAAAATTAAGGAAGGAAAGGTTTATTTAGCTCCCAGTTAGTGGAGGTTTCAGCCCATACTTGGCTGGCTCCAAGGCAGAGGGGCACCTGGCAGAGGACAGCCGTTCATGGTGGCAGAAAATAGCAAGAGCAAAGAGAGGAGCAGGGGCTGCAGCAGGCAGAGGCAGAGGCAGAGGGCAAGCCTCTCTCCCTTATTTATATTACATTCAGACTATCTGCCCCAGGGCAGGCGTAGCACTCACACCCATAATCCCAGCCCTGGATCATGCACTAATCGAACTCTAGAAGCTGCCCCATGACTACATGAGACTTTGTGGGTACGGCTAGACAGAAACCATAACAAACTTACATTGTTAGAACCTAAGGGCCTATCGGGCTCTAAAAGGCAATCCAAAAACCCACTCATGGTTGTAATCAGAGGGGAAAAATGCCTTTAGAAAAGAGAAGATCTAAGCCACTACATAATCTGAGTTTGGACTCATAAAATAAATTAAACTAATTATCTACAAATCATCCCTAAGTCAGGAAGTTTTAAGAGTGAGATATCATGGTCTAACATACAAGAAACTGCAAACAGCCTTAATGTAGCACCCAATAGCAGACAAGAGCTCTTTTTAAAGGTTTTTCTTTTTTTACTCAACAATAAAAACTATTTGCATACCATTCCTGATGCCCACAAAAACCTATAAGGCAGGGACAATTACACATATTTTTCATGTGTGGCAACTTAAAACCCTTGCAATAGCTGTCCCACTCAAGGTCACTAGCAAGTGACCAAGTCCGCGTCCCCTGGAGAGCTGTCGCTCACTGCTACTGTTTCTCAGGGGATTCAAAATGCAGCCAGCTCCACCAAGAAAACAGCCAACACGCTAGAACAGCAATTCCCAATCTCTTTTGACTGATATACTTCTTTCATCATAATAAGTAATTTTACAGTACTAGAAAGACAGCTTGGCAGTCAAGGGCCTGCCTGGCAAGCACATGGACTCTGGTTTGAACCCCAGCACTACATGCTGTGCCACCAGGCTGGCCACCTAAACTGGGCGTGGTGGCACACACCTGTAATCCAGCACTGGGAGGCTGAGACAGAGGATCACTGAGTCTGAGCTGCATAACAAGACAAAATAAATAATTTTCTGGATACTGTCAGGATTTTTTAAAATTCTATCTTTTTCATGTATGATAAAAGACTTTAACCCTATTATGTCCAGTGTTCTGTTTTTGGAATTTCCATAGCAACACAATATAATAATTTTTTTTTCTCTTCAAATTCTTTTTCTTGAAATAGGGTCTTGCTTTGTAGTTCAGGTTATTCTTTTTTTTTTTTTTTAATTTTATTTATTTATTTACTTGTTTGCTTGTTTTGTTTGTTTCTTTCTTTATTTTGTGGCTGGCTCAGCCTTCCCTGGTGGTGGGGCTGGCGCAGCATGTGGTGCCGGGAATCGAACCGCAGTCCCTGCAGTTGCCTGAGCCCTCCTAAGCAGGCGCTTTAGACCACTGAACCATCTCGCTGGCCCCAGTTCAGGTTATTCTTGAACTAACAGCAATCCTTCTGCCTCAGCCTCCCAACTGCTGGGATCTCTTCAAATTCTTGCTCCTTGAACTTTTCTAGGTAACACATGTGCACATCATACAAAGCTTGAGAAGCTGCGATCCTCAGCGTGAGTGGCTTAGAGCGCTCCCCTGCCAGTCTTTTTTATTGCTGCACATCACTCCCACCTAAGGGCAGGGTGTGACTTTCACTGATAGGGCATTAAAATTAAAGCACAAACTGAATTCAGCTGTATTTTAGCACACGCTTCTAGAGATACCATCATCCTAGCAACATGGGAGTCAATGTTATCCAACCCTGCTATTCTTACACATGTAGAAAATTAACAACAGCTGGTCATTAAATCATTTGCTCGGATCTGAACTAAAAGACTGGTAAGTAAACACCTGTATCTGGTACAGACACACAAATGACAAATGCAAGCAAGACAGCACAATCAGGATGACACCACCCATAGCAGGTGCTGGAATATGCACGTGACCACATAGGAGCATTTCTATGAGAAACCATCTAAGCTGTCTTTCAGAATTGGACACTGCAAGAAAACAAAGACTTATGAACGGTAATGGGTTATGTAATGAGGGGCAACATCACAAAAAATTACATATGCTTTTGTTCTTGCTGCTTTGGCTATTTTTCTCCCCCATGAACTGCTGCCCTCTGCCAGGTGCCACTCTGCCTTAGAGCCAGCTCACCATGGACTGAAACCTCCAGTGAGCTAAATAATCCCTCCCTTCCTTAGAGAAAACATATAGGGCTGGCCATATAGCTCAGCAGATTGAAGATCTATATCCCAAAAGCAAACTATATAATAATTAAGAATAAATTTTACGTTCAGACTGTATCTCTTCCAACAGCAGTAAGTTCAAGACTCAAAATGATACTTTCCTTATACTGGGACAACACTGAAGCAGATGGCAAATGATTCACATGGGTAGATACCTCTCTTGAATCACGACCTTGGCTTCATTAAGAAAAATACAGAGGCTGAGGACATAGCTCAGCGGCACAGCACCTGCCTGGCAAGAGCAAGGTCCTGAGCTCAATTTCCAGTAACAACACAAAAAAGAAAGCAAGAAAAGAAAAACCCAACACAACTGACGTGGAGGCCAGTACCTTCTGAAGCTAACTATGCATATCCAGTGATAGTGAATCTTTTAAATCTTCCAATAATAACGACCGGCCCCCTGGGGCCCACGGCCCACGGCTTCACCAGCACTGGCATAAACTCCAGCCCAGCACGACCCCTCTCCTGTGGGCACTAATCTCCATCCAAAGACAAGTCCAAGAATGTTCACTACAGGCTGCTTCATAACAGCCCAAATGCGTATTTTAATGTTTTCCAAAATATAGCTGATTCTACCAAAGAAAAAAGACAGCATGTCAATCTAGCAATTCCAAATGTTTCTTGACATATTCCTTTCATTGTAACAAACAACTTCATACATCCTGTCAGGATAAAATAACTTCCACTACGACATATTTTTTGATACATAAATCACTTAAATGTACACATTTAAGGAGCACAGTATGACATTTCGTTACATGTACACGGTGTATACACTGCTCTTCAATAATGACTGGTAATGAACAGAGATTCCATTTGTACCACATTCTTGTCAGCAACAAAGTAATAAACTACTGCCACTCAATGTGCACCTATCTTACATAATACTAACAAACGAACCCCCACAAGTGCACACTGCATAAATGTATTTATATAAAATTCCAAACTGGCAAAACCAATCTACCATCTGAGAAGTGAGAATAGAGATCTTTTGTAGTGATTCCTAAATTGCAATGGCAGTTATCCAGATCTACACGTGATGCCCAGAACCACACAAACACCATACCAATGATAATGTCCTGGTTTGGATATTACACTGTAGTTAAATAAGATGTAACCACAGCAACTCTATGTATTATTTTTGTGAAACGAGAAAAAAAGAAAGATAAAGCAGGAAAAATTCCTGGGTGTCTTAAGTTATGATGCACTGAAAGATGATTATGAAGAGACACTAATCCAGTAATTAAATTTTATTCCACATAAAATAGTCTATAAGGATGACACATGAGCTGGGGACATGGCTTGGCAGCCTAAGCGCCTGCCTGGCAAGCACAAGGACCCTGGTACCACATGCCAGCTGGTCCCAGAACCGCAGGCATGACGTGCTCACCACCAAAACTGGGCATGGTGGCATACACCTATAATCCCAGTACTTGGGAGGCTGAAAACAGGAGGATCACTATGAGCCCAATCTGTGTAGTGAGACCCTATACCAAATAGATTAAAAAAAAATTACAAAGATGACACAGCCCAAAGAACTCTAGCTCTGTTTGTTTGTACTGGGTATCAAATTCAGGACCTTACACTTGTCAGGCAGGTGCTTATACCACTGAGCAATCTCCGTAGCCCATTTGTTTTATGTACTATTGCAACAATCCTAGCACCACCCCTATGCTTCCAGGTTTTATCCTCTTCCCTCAGCCCCCAAGGAGCTGGGAGAGTGGGGGGAGGGGGGTGGGGGTGGGGGTGGTGGTGGTGCCACGACGCCCAGCTGTGACACCTCATTCAAATATCAAGCCACAGTAACATACCACATCCAGTTTTGACCATGCATCATAATCATAAGATTTTATCCTGTTTTTAGTGTTTTCCTCTTTGGTTTTTTTCGAACACTCTTTCACTTTCCTTTTCTTCTTTTTCCTAAAATTCCCATTTCGAATAGGAGGTAAGCTCTGGAGAGAAAAAAAGAGCACTGTTTTGAGCATTCTGCTGGGGTTGTATGTGTGTGTGTGTATAACTAACAATGTTTAAACTTTTTACTAAATTATATTTTCAAGAAGCAATTTCTCAATTTAATTTTCCATTGATTCAAAATATCAATTTACCACATTCACTTATAAGAATTATGCTTGACAACTGTAATTCATCCTTTGATGAATATTGAACACTGCTAGGTCTCAAGTAATATCCGGCAAGCCTGGCTCAACAAAACAAAAAAATACAGATGCTGAACTTAGGCAGCACCTGCATTCTTATATTAGTATGGGACAGTGATATAAATATCATTAAATATGCACTATCTGCATTATTCACATGTATGACAAACACCCCCTACATCTCACAATGCTGTTTACCTTTGTCATCCTTTTCATAGCTATGTACTAAGATTTAAACTGCCTCAATACAGTCAGTACAATTATTAGAAAGACTTTTTTAAAAAGAAAAGTCCTAAAAATTGACAATGAGGCGAATTACTCCAATTTTGGTATTTTCACAAAACATTTTTTTAAAGCCATGCCTTGTTTAAAAATTGAAAGTTCTACTAGCTGCTAGCTTAGGAATTCTTGGTTTACCTCTTCAGCAACGCCGCTCTGTCTTCTCAGTTCCAAATCCCTCTGTTTAATGTCTTTCTCCCAGTTTTCTAAGTCCCTCATGAAGTCTTGTAATTCTTCTGCATTTTGCTTCACTTGCAGTTGTAATTCAACTGCTTTACTTGTTGAAGACATCCTGCCCTGCAGAGTTTTAAATAACCAAACTCTGAGAAGAATTAAATAGAATTAAACAGTGCTCCTCAAGTTACTTATTCATGAGCCCATAAGCTGAAAACACCTAAGTCAGACTGTTTCGTCTACCTACCTACCCTTCCAAATATAAGCTAACAACGAGATACAACTAAGCGTCAGCTGTACCTTTCCGATCCCAGGGCTGAGGGGGACGCGGCCCACTGTTAACATCCAGCACTGTGGGAGGACTGTCGCATGCGTCCTCCAGGAAAAGGTCAAATCCAAACTTGGAAGCAGGTTCTGTTAGATCATACCGTTTTCTCACCACTGTAAAGCTGAAAAATCCTACACTCAGCCTTAAGTCCGGGGTGGTCCAGCTTATTTCTCTGAAATCTAATTAATGATATTGCACTACTTCTTAGATGGCCAAGATATACACACAGAAGCCAGGCTAAAGTGATGCTGAATAAGGAAATTGGCAACACAACAGGCGTCAGCTGTCTGCTGAATAAACACACAAGTCTGTCATCTTAGAAACACAATATGAAACAAAGGCAGTGGGGTTAAAAAAAAAAAAAAAATCACTGGAATTAATTAGCAAGTTATCCACGGTAACAAATTCCCTAGAATTCATAAACATACCCAACACTTGCTTCACTCCTTTTCCTTCCAGCTCCATATCAAGATCTAGGGATGCACAAAACAAGAAAGGCAAGGTCTCTGGTCTAATAGAGAAGGAATAAAACAACCCAAACCCTCAGCAGCAAAGTCTCCTCAGGCTAGGTTTCTCAGTCTTGGGACTGTTGACAGTTGGGACAGAGTGGTTCTTAAGGCAACACAGCCCCGGCAAAGAAGCCCAAGTTGAACCAGGCACAGATGCCGTGGAACTGAGTGTAGGGAGAGGCCATACATCAGGGTGACGTTTCAGGGAGAAGTCCTCCCTGAAAGACTTGACGCAGCAGTTAGGTTTCACAAAAGGCCAGTCCAGCGCGGGTGGGCAGCTAAAGAAACTACCAAGGACAAAGAAAAAGTCATACAAGTAAACAGGGAGCAGATCTTGACATGCCAGGTCGCGAGGTCTAACCACTCTGCATTCTGAAAGCCATGTGCCGGTACTGAGGGGACAAAATAATGACTGGAGGCCTACTGGGCAGAGAAGTTGGACCCAGAGCGACTCAGTGTTCTTTCTAGCTTTCTGGGTTAGAGCCTCCTAAGATTAGTGATGGCATTCTGAGTCAGGAACACAATTTAGAAGAGGGTTCCGAAATGGAGGGCAAGTGGACAGCAGGGTTGTCTGCATGTGCGGCGAGCTGAACTTGAGGATTCAGGCAAGCCGCAGAGGACCAGCGATACATGGAGTGTCATCAACTGGGAGCGCGGATCCTGCATCTGGGCCAGCCTCGCCACTGGGACTCTGGAGGGGAGCGGGAGCCTAAAGCCTGCCGCTATTAGGAACAGGAGAGAGAGGGGCCAACACAGGAAAGACAGTCAGCACTTCCTAGGAGACCGGAGGGCACTAGAAGGTCGTGTCCACTGACTGCCCAGCGGAGGAGCTCCGGAAAGCGGACGGTGGACAGCGCCCCACACCAGGGGGCGCGCAGAGGAAAAGAGGCGCCCTGGATGTGGCCAGGTAAAGATGACTGAGAATTTCAACAGCATTCTTTTAAAGAGTGGAGATGAGTTAGGTAAACGAGATTCTAAGAGCTCAAACGTGCCTTTACGGGTAAAATCTGCTCTGGAATCTTGTCTGGATGATTAGGGAACAAGGGACAAGGCGTAGGAAAGACGCTGCGAGAGAAGACAAAGCCCCCTAAATGGCGGAGGGAAACTCCAGCCGTAAGCAGGAGAAGAAAGTAAGATAAAGAGAAGGGATCAGAAAATTTACTTACAATAAGACAGACAGACAGCTACGAGACGGCCCTCCGACCCTGGCCTCAACAACTAAACGAAGCTGCCCCCAAGCACTTCCATGTCTGACCTTAACAAATGCGCGTCTCATTCACACAAAACTCGTGCAACGCTTTGCTGGGGACTCAAGCAAGCAAGCGAGCGAACAAGCAAAACCCCCGTAACGGCGAGGCAGCTCCTGAGGTGGGGCCGCGGGCACCCCTCTCACGTCACCGCCACCGCGCCGCCCCACCGCCCCAGTGCTCCGGGCGAGCTCCGGCCTTCTGGAGGCCGCGGGCGGCTGGGCGTCCCCTCTGCGGCCTCGCCCAAGGCCCGGCCGGGTCGCCGCCGCGCCCTCTCCCCCCACCCCCCGCCGGAACGCGCCGTCCGCGCCCCGGATCCCGCCGCCCGCGCCCCACACTCCCCGCCCGCCCTCGCCCTGACCCAAGCGCAGCCCCTCCTCGCTCTTGGATTACAGGGCCCTGCGGCCACAGCAACGGCGACAGCCACCCCTGCTTACCGGCTCCGACTGTCACCGTGGGCACCGTGGCGCGTCAGAACGCCGCGCCTCAGCCTGCCTTCCGCCCCGCCTTCCCACAAGGCCCCGCGAGCCCGCGCCCCGCCCCGGAGCCCTGCCTGCGCGTGCGCAGAGCGCCATCCGTGCGAGCTGGGTGGACCGGGAGGACCGCGCTGAGAAGTAATCCATCATCTCACCTGCGTGGTCGTACGGGACCGCACTAAGCTCGAGAGAGCTCCGACACCGCAGGCATCCCGACTTATTCTTCCCCTCAATTTATGTATTTGTTTGTTTGTTTATTGCGGTACCGAGGATTGAACTCAGGACCCTATCTTCCCAGCCCATCCCGACTTATTCTCATCCCTAAAACAATAAAGCTTTAACCTGTCCTTGGATTCCGTCAGTCTTGTCTCTGATGTTTCTCTAAGGAGATGTCCTGATCTGTGTCCAGTAACACGAAGGAACGGTGTCGGTGCCAGGCAGAAACGGATCAACGGAAGCGTAGCCCCTGCAGTTCTGTGGCATGTGGCTCCTTGCGAGCGCTGGTGTGCGGCAGGGTCCTTCCGTCGGCCTCGCCTGAACCTTCAGCAGGAAATTCCGACTCCACTTGTGTGTATTAAGGCCTGACTTTGCCCCTGACAGGGAAGACGAGGCTGCTAACACTTTTTGCTTCTGCCTCCTTGGTAAGTGAGCCTTCTTTCACTGCCGTGACACCGCTGAAATTGTAAAATCCAACAAAGAAACCAAAAATGGTTTTGAGACGGGACCTCATTATGCAGTTCAGGCTGGCCTTGAGCTCACTTTGTAGCCCAGGCTGGTCTCGAATATACAGTGCTCCTCCTGCCTGAGCCTCCACGGTGTACAAATGGAGTGGTTTCTATATTTTTACATCTGAGTATTGAAATTTTTTTCTTTTGCTACCAGAAATTGAACTCAGTACCTTGAGTGTAACCAGGCAGGCGCTTATGCCATTGACCACGTGAGTATTGATTGTGCCTAGAGAAAATTTCCCAGAGACACTCTTGATGGAGTGTCATTTATTGGCCACTGAGAAACATGAGACCCGGTAACAAGGTTTTTGTTCTTTTGTTATTGTTGTTTTGAAACAGAGTCTCTAAGTAACTCAGGCTGGCCTCGAACTCACTCTGTAGCCTGAGGTGGCCTTGAATTCATAGCAGCCCTCCCACCTCAGCCTCCAGAGCCCTGGGACTGCAGGCGTGCGCCACTGCACCTAGCTTGGTAGCAAGCTTTGCAATTGTTGCTCTACTGTGTAAGTGTTCTGTAGCATTCGGTAGCTCTACCTAGTTATCTCCCTAGAGAGTGGACGCCCACCACAGCAGCCAGGAGGCACTAGAGAGGAGTGGGCAGCTGTCTACAAGCCCCAGGTGCGTCTATGTCCATTGATAGGTTCCAGTCTGAGCATGATTGCTGGATTGTTACGGTGGCCGTCTGGTGTGGCTGAAGCCTCAAACCACAGCTGATCTTCCCCGGGACCACCTCCTCCTCCACCCCCGCTGCAGCCCTGACCACAGCTCCCTTCACCTTTCCCACACCCCAAGGGCGGCCCCAGTCAGCTCCTCACACTTCACCAAGCCTGCCCCTCAAGCTCTGCCCCTTGCAAAACACTATATCACCCCAGCCCCCCTTTGTCTCAGGACAGAGGGTCCCTGCCATCTTCTCCCTGTCTTCAATAAAGGCCTTTCTCTTTTTTTAATCTCTCTGCTGAACAGAAATCAATGTTTCTGTATGTTGCTGGGCCCAGGCAAAGAAGACATGTATTGTCCTGTCAGAGAATGGTATAAGGAGTAAGAAAAGATGAAAGGTCTGAAGTTGATTCTCACAGATGTAGTGTGCTCATGAGAGGGCTCACATAAGGAGAATGACATTATCTGATTTATTTTGGGGAAAAAAAAAAAAAGCGTGTTTTAAAAATAATATCCGCCGGTCTCCCACAGGCTCCTGGGAGTGTCGGTCTCGGTTCTCAGTCTCCTTGGTTTGGAGAAGTCTCCCAGGGAACAGGTCCAGGCCTTGGCAAGGGGGCCTCAGATGCACGTCCCAGGAGCTTGACGGCGAGGGGTGTGCTTGGGGGAGCCTAGGAATGCTCTTCCGTTTTGGGAGAGACTGATCGAAAGGTGACTCCTTCCAAGCCTTGAGCAGCACACAGTCGGCATGGCGGTGAGCTGCAGTGCCTAGAGCAGGAAGGGCTTCCTCGCCCTGCTCCAGGAAGGCCTTCTGCGCCGGACACAGACTCACGATGTGTCTCATCATTTTCCGTGCTTTAGGAATAGCGACTAGGCCTGAACTTAGAACTGCTTTCCACGGGGCATCTCATAAGGACTTAGCTGGAAAGATGTTTCAGGGGCGGTTGTAACCCTTAGGAAAGCTCTCAGCGAAGACTCTGGGGTCTGTCAGCATGTTTTTGCCAAGATGTTTTTCGCCTATGATTGACCGTTGCAATCTTTCCTGATGCCTCGGGATGTCAAGAGGCAAGAAGATGATGAGTTATTTGCCTCCTGGAGTCCAGACTCACGGGGTAGGAGGGGGTGGCTCAGACCTGCATACCCCTGGTGACTGCAGGGGTCCCAGAGACCTCCACGGAGAGATGCACCAGTGGAATGAATGGAGCCACGGTGCAGCCAGCTGCAGTGGCTGCCCACGTGTGATGCCCTTGTTATCATGGCTTGCACCACTTTAGCCGAGGTGACATAATTGTTGGAATCGCCTGTCCTTCCTGGTCTCCCTAGACTGAGACTGCCTGAGGGTCAGAAACAATTCTGTAGGCCAGTGCCAAAGAGCCAGGGCCGGGGCCAAGGAGACAGCAACTTCTCATCCCCAGTGAATTAAAGAGCCAGGCCCTTGTAACAGACTCAGAGCCAAAGAGCAGCCGCACCTAGAACACGCCTCTGCCACGTAGTCCTTTCCTAGGGGTTTTAACTCCTGTGATAAAGCTACTCGCCATGTACGGTTTACAAGCATCAACCCAGGAATTTAAAAAGTAGGAAATGGGAAGGCAAACAAGATGGAGTCCCAGACACCCATCTTGCGAGAGGCGAAGCCAGGGCAGTGAGGTGGCACAATCGGAACACAGCCCCCCTGGACACTGCAAAGCGCTGACAGCGGCCGAAAACCTCAAGTCGGCAGTAATTTCTCAGAACACTGCAAAGCAGGTGGCCATGAGGGAAGCCATGCTTAGCGACTCTAGAGCAGCTACAGGTTTGTTTTAAACAAAGAGGTCTCAGGAAAATGATGGAAACTGTGAACACCCAACACAGGAAAGAGATGGAATCCAAGACTCAAAGAAATACCCAGGAGATTAAGAAGTCCATTCAGAGTACGCACAGCAGCGTGAGCCAGTGTGAGGGCAAGGGAGACATTTCTAGTAAATGAGGCGGCTTGAGCCAGCCTCTTTGGTGAGGTGAGCTGGACGCGCCCATGTAAATACTGCGTCGTTGCTCTGCTGCGAAAAACTGACAATGTGAAGAAAGGCCAGCGTGCGAGCTAGATATGGTGCGTCTCGGCCACTTTCCTCTTGTGGCTGGGACACAATACCTGGCACCCAGAATTAAGGAAGGAAAGGCTTACTTAGCTCACAGTCTGTGGAGCTTTCGGTCCCTCATCAGCTGGCTCCAAGGCAGAGGGCACATGGCAGACGGCAGCTGTTCACGCCTGGCGCAGAAAACGGCAAAGAGCAAAGGGGTGGGGCAGCGGAGAGCAGGGCTCCCACCCCAGGGTGGGTGGAGCACTCACGCCCGTAACCCCAGCATTGGACAGCGAGTCAATCCCAAACTCACCCCATGACGGCATGAGGCTTTGGGGAACACCTAGACACAAGCATAACATTGTGAAATAGGAAGAAAATGTTCAAATGCGAGGGCAAACTAGGGAGAGGGAAAAGAAAAAAATCAGAGAAGAAGGAAACAATGAAACAAAGCTTTTGTAAATAAAGAGAAAAGAAACATTCAAGGAAGTTCAGGGGCGTGGGTAAGAAAAGAATATATGATGTGCAACACAAATTCCCTGCGAGGAAGCTGATCATTATGTGTACCTGAAGTGTACCAATAAACTGAATTTTTAAAAAGATAATAAATTATTCTAATGCTGTGAAACGTTCTGTGTCATTCTAGAAACGAAATAAAAGTCACGACCCCTCGGAAGTGACTTGGCCCCAGTGCAGGCGTGGCGTCTTTTAACCGAGCCTTACTGGCTTCTGCCTCGTTAGGGAAATCTGTGCTTCCACCCACCTAGGGAAGCTGCCAGCAGGAGCTAAGAGGTGCGGCAGCCCTCCAGGGTTGTCGTGAAGCTGAAGGGACCAAGCCCTTTTGGTTCCTTGAATAGCAAATCGAGTTTTGCCCCCAAGCAGAACGGAGCCAGGCGGCCAGTGCGCCCCTCCTAGGTGGTAGGGATCGTTGATTCCTTGCATGATCTTCCACTGATTAACCTGAGGTAAGACGACACAGGACGGTGCTCTGTGACCTTCCCCTTAGTCTACCAGCAGTCTTGTTTGTTCCACAGCCTTGCCACCTTGCCCATTTCTTTTCCGTCTCTGAATGGGACAGGGTTGTCCCTAAGCTCGGGGTCTGAGATGGCCCTTGGCGCTGCGTGTCGGGCATATGGTCTGCCTGGGCATTTCCCTGGCACACGGGAGCACCGAGTGATGCTGCTACCTCCGGCGACGGTCACACTGCTCTTAGGAGGGAAGCGTCTCAGGTCTAAGCTCAGCTAGAGGGCCTTTGCTGTTCAGAGCCCCTTCTGCCTGTGCGTGACCATGACCGTGACTGGGACCGGGACCGTGACCGTGAGGGCAAAAAGTACAAAGAAAGCGCATCTGGACCCGGGACAGAAATCCCACTGTTCTCTCCCAGTTGCAAAGCTGGGCAAAGGGCAGTGATTCAGTTTTTATTTTGAGGGGTTTGAAGGAAATGGCTTTGCCTCGGGCGCCTCCTGGAGGCTGGCCTCTGGGTCGCATTACTCATGGGACTGTTCGCCCATGTACTGGGGTTGTCTACAACTAGTCTTGGGCCGGCCAGATAGCTCAGCAGATTAAAGCACCTGCTTAGGCAGACACAGGGGCCAAGAGTTCGATCTCGTTTGAACCCCGGTCCCACAAAAAAAAAAAAAAAAGTTCAACCCCCGGCCTGCCATGCGGGTCCTGCACTAAGACAGTGATTGAGCCTGGGCATGGTGGCCCATGCCTGCAATCCCAGCACTTGGGAGGCTGAAAACAGGAGGATCGCTACGAGTCCACGATCTGTGTAGTGAGACGCTGTAGACCCTGAAGGCCCCATACTAAATAGTGGTCTTTAAGATTAGCCCTGCTGAAGCAAACTTGTTCTGTGGTTGTCTATGGAGTGAAGCAGGCCGTCTCCTCTCGGGGCAGGTAAGGTTCCTGGATTGAAAGCTTGACACCTCGAGAGCAAGCTCTGGAGAGTCTAACAAGAGGGCGCGACCCTCGGATGGCTGTCTTCCGCTTAGCCACTGGGTCCTTTAAGAACATTTGAACTTGGGATGGGGCTTGGAGTTCCAGTGAGCACCCTAGAGTTAACGTAGCGGCAGGCACAGAGTGCAGCGTCCTGGCCGTCCCCAGGACAGACTCCCTCCAGTGTTTAGAGCAGTAAGCCACAAGTCCCCAGGGCCACGCCCTCCTTTCGGCTCTACACAGCTTAGAAGGCTCATCTGAGCCAGGAGTTGCTAGAGCTGGTGCAGACGGCAAGAGAGCCCTGAGGGCCCCAACAGCCTCTTGCTGTCGCCCCACCCACCTTGGGAGCTGAAGGTCGGGCCCTTCTGCAGCCTCCCAGCCAGGCTTAGCTGTGAGTCGAGCCCTGGCGCCCACATCCTGCAAAATCCCGCCACCCTCTGGAGGCCCCGAGCTGCCTCTGGGGCTGCGGAAGACCTAGTTTTCAAAGGGCTTCCTTTCTCTTTGGAGCTAGGGGCCCCTCCCCAGTGCAGACAGCTCTCACTCCCTGGCGTCTTCTTGTTTTGGCGGGACCCGGAACGGTGTTCAAACTCACAACCTTGCACTTGCCAGGCAGGCACTTGTGCCACGGAGCTATCTCCCCTGCCCCCCTGGGGTCCTCTTGCCAGCACTTGCACTTTGCCAGCTGTCATGGCCATCTGGCCTCTTACTCTCTCTCTCTCTCTCTGTGAAGTCCTGAGATTACTCTGAGGTGACAGGTTTCATTTTTTAAAGCAAATCGATAAATTGTTCTGTGGCTGTGGTCACTTTCCCTGGCATTGGCATTTGCTACTACTGTTATTGAAAACCTGAGATCAAGTTTAAAAGTTCATTAATAAGGTTCGAGGGCCCATAGCCTGCTGCTGAAGCTTCTACCAACATCCGAGGCAAATTGGCTAATAAAATACGTTTTCACTAAAACCTGCATACCTGTGAGTGAGGCTCAGTAGTGGTGTGTTTCAGAGAGTCTCGGTTAGGCACCCCAGAAATAAAGCAGGGTTTTCTAACTGGCCTTTGGGGGTTTCCCTAACCTTTTGCTAATTGGTTGGCCTATCCGCGCATTCTTCATCCTGTCGGTTAAATGAGTAATCGCTTCCTCGTGCTTGTGCGACTGGGCCCGCGCCTTTGCCCAAGGTAGACAAGTTATAGACGAGCTCTCGGCCTCCGGGACCCACCTGGGCTCCTGGGAGCCGCCAAGCCCCTGCTTGCTCCAGATGAGATCAGGCCGCGGAGGGAGCCCCGTCCTAACCCTGCTCCCGCCGACGCGGAGACTCAGGCTAACGTCTGAATGGCCCGTACGGTGAGAAGGCTGCTGACATCAGCAGGGCTGGGTTCCTTTGCTAATGGCGGATGGATGGAGAGGTGGGGCGGGGACGCCGCCTTGGGAGAGGACTCAGAAGAGGAAGAGGAAGCCGCTGGCTGGGGACCCTGGAGGGAAGCCCGGCGCCCCTGCTGGCTCCGCTGCTGGTGCTGTAGGAATCTGGAGCGCTCTGTTTAGGGCGCTCGCCTGTTCCGGTGCTGCATTCTCCCTGGCATGCATGGTGGCACTTCTGTCCCTTGCTTTACTCGTCCCAAACTCACTCTGCGGAGCCTCACCTCTTTGACAGCTCTCACGGTTTTGCTTGGCCGTAGAAAAAGACTTGAGGAACCCAGCACTTAAACAGGAAAACATCTAACTGTATGTAGATGATACTGTAGTAGTTTGGAAGCCTGTTAATGCTATTTTTTCTCCTACCTTCAATAAAACCTGGCCACCATTTATGCTTGTTTTATTCCATTCTTTGTCTGGGACGGAAAGAACCTAGAAACCGCCTGTGCAAGGGGACTCCAGGACCCCAAAACCTGGTAACGCATGTGGCTTAGCCAGCCACCAGAGCGCAGAAGGCACTGTGGGCGTATTTTTGTTTGCTCGCTTTTTTCTCTCTAAAATACCATGAAGCATTTGTCGTTGCTGTTGTTCTTTCCCAGTTTTTCTACCCCAAGCTGGGAGACCCACGGGCCTCTCCTCCAGGCAGCAGGAAGTGTTTCCCTCTTTTCCCACCACGAGGGAGGGGGTGGAGCCTGGCAGCCTCTTGGTTTTCCCTCCAGGCCTGCTTGCAGTGTCTCTCCCTTCTCTTTCTTCTTCCTGTTTTGCATCGCTTGCTGAGGTGTAGCAGTGAGGAACAGCCAGGGTCTGCCACCAACCCAGAGGCAGAGGCAGAGGCAGAGGCAGAGCAGGTCGCTCAGGGGCCACGTGTGCCACCCGAGTGTAGGGCCCCTTGGCTTCTTGCTTCTGTACTCTGCGATGCTTTTCTCTCAACCTTCTCACTCTTTGGGGCAAACATAGCTGTTGGTACCTTGGTAGCCTGCCTGAGTAGTTGCCTACCAAGTGTCAGCCTACTTGGGGGGGCCCAAGGGAGATTTTTCCAGGGTGAGGACCCCAAGGTCGAAGAACACGTGTGCAAGACATGAGCAACAGGGCCGGTGAGACAGCTCCGCAGACTAAAGCACCTGCTTAGGCAAGCTTAGGCAAGCACAAGGAGCACAGTTCAATCCCAGACACCACATGCCACACCAGCCCCACCCCCGGGTGTGCTGAGCCAGCCACAGAGGCCGGGCATGGTGGCACACCCCTGTAATCCCAGCACTGGGGAGGCTGAAAGCAGGAGGATCACTATGAGTCCAAGCTGCATAGTGAGACCCTGCAACAATCAAACACATTTTTTTAAAAAAGGCATCAGCAACAACAGCAGGCAACACAGAGCAGCCCACAAGAGCTCAGGAGCACAAGAACACAAGAACTGCCTGCATCTTTATTGTATAATTCTTTTTTTTTTTTTGTGAGACAAGGTCTTGCTGTGCAATTCAGGCTGGCCTTGAGCTTACTTTGTAGCCCATGCTGGTCTTAAACTCAAAATAATCCTCCTGCTCAGCCTCCCGAGGACTAGGATTATAGGCATGAGTCACCACACCCAGCTTTATTGTGTAATTCTTATATAGATTGTTGTCTCCTGTTTACATTCTCACATAGTGCCATAACCAATGCATGCATGTCTACCTGTGCTAAGTGATGGCCACTTAACTCTGTCCCACTGTGTACCTGCCCTAAACAAGTAGGGTCACCCCTCTCGGGTATCCTTAGATGCCCCTGAGCTTTGCAGCAGACTCAGTGATTAGCCACACTCAGTTTACTTCTTTATGAGCTCCAAGTACCATGCATAGTTTCTCCTACGGGATCATTTTCAGAGGGTGCTAAGTCAGGGTTGCCACCTTAGCTCATGACATGACTGGCTGCCCTCTTGTCTCGTCACATGACTGGCTGCCCTCTTGTCTCGTCACATGACTGGCTGCCCTCTTGTCTCGTCACGTGACTGGCTGCCCTCTTGTCTCGTCACGTGACTGGCTGCCCTCTTGCCTCGTCACGTGACTGGCTGCCCTCTTGTCTCGTCACATGACTGGCTGCCCTCTTGTCTCGTCACATGACTGGCTGCCCTCTTGTCTCGTCGTGTGACTGGCTGCCCTCTTGTCTCGTCACGTGACTGGCTGCCCTCTTGTCTCATCACATGACTGACCACCCATTGTTGGATCAGCCCTTTGGATTCCAATATGTTACCCTTACTTATTTCTTTGAATAAAAACCAGGTTATTTAGAAACACTTCTTACGGCCTGAGTGAAGCCAAAGAGCCAGTAAAGCTTACCTCAAGGGACTGTCAGTCAGTCTTGGTAGTTTTAAAGGGTTTTTTTCCTTTTAGAAGAAGTTTGTGCCTCTAGTGCTTTCAACCAAGTAGCAAGTATTTTATGTTCAGGGCCATTTCAAGAGGTCCTGTTCCTCATGTGGCTCCGCCCCGCTTACGTAGAACCACAGGCAGCTCAAAGTGACCGAGAGAGTCCCATAGGGTGGAACTCCACCCTGATCTTGTGGGCATTTCCAGCAGTTAGGCAGAACCATCAGGTAGCTCCACATCCCTCTCCCTAAGGAGTTAGCGGGCTCCTCTAGGGAGACGAGGCCTTCAGTGGGGCTTTCTTCTTTGTTTCCATGAAAGATACTGATATCACCTAGCTTTGGACAAAGAAGTCTGTCTCATGCATACTTAAGTCCCGCAAGGGCACTCTGTGGGCTCAGATTGGCTCTCCTCCTTCTGCAGGGGGCACCATCTTAAGGACTTACGACCTAGTTATTTTTCTCTGTAGGAAGGCCAAAAGAGAGAGAGAGAAAAAAAAAAGAATTATTTCTGCTGTCCCAATTTGCAATGCTCTAACTTCCCCCAAACTGTCTAAGGGAAAATCCAACGATGATCAAGTACAAGCGGTCTGGACCCCGGCCAGGCAACTGCACCAAGCCTTGGGTTGGACTTTATTCTGAGCGCAAGGAAGCCAATATGCCTAACTCGTGACCGTGTAGGTTTGACTGGCCCTGCTATCAGAGAGGTAATAAGCCAATCAGAACCCTGTCTCCCACTCTGAAGAGGCCCAAGGGAGCCTTCAGTACCCCGTCTATGCATATGGTAATGTCCTGCAAGGAACCCTGGCTAGCACTGGACATCATGAGTAAGCAAATTCAGTTACTCCCTTGTGTTTTTTACTTTTCTGGAAAATTGTTCTCTAGGTCTATAGCCACAGTTGGGATTAAGCTACCCCTCTTACTCCAGCTTTGCCATGTTATTTTGAGGGTCAAGTTTTAACCATGAATTTCTAACTGTCCCACAGTGTCCTACTACTTAGTAGGAAAAGATTTACTAGCAAAACTGGGGGAAATTCTCAAATTCTGGCAAGGGCCAAACTGGATTTCACCTGTTGGGCCTGCACCAGCTCTCTCTGAACAAAGTAGTCAATAGGTAGGCACTGATACGTGGTATAATGGGATGCCTAGTAGGGCAACTCCAGCTATTCCAGTCAGTATAGAGCTGAAAGGTCCGTACTGCTTTCATAACCAAGAGTGATGTACAATGAAACAAAGGGCATTTGAATCCTCCAGCCTCTCACAAACAGGCTTCTCAAATATGGCCTCTGCAGCCTATCAGTGCCCTTACAATACCTCCACCCTCCTGCAGTAAAGCTCTCAGGATAATACAGGATGGTATAAAGCCTCCACCTCATTAATGAGATTATCATTTCAATCCACCCTCTGGTGGTAGATCCATACAAAATTTTCTTTTAAATTCTAGGGGAAGCTAATTTGTTCTCAGTCTTAGATCTAAAAGACGCATTCCTTGCCATTCCTATCCATTCAGACTCTCAGTTTCTTTGCCTTAGAATGGAAAAATCCCATTTTGAGAGAGAAGCAGCAGTGTGCCTGGACAGTTCTCCCACAGGGTTTAGAGACAGCCCTCACCTTTTGGCTTAAGCACTAGGGTTAAAAGGACATGGCACCTAGTGCCTTAAGTGGGAAGCACACAACAACATGTAGATGTCATTCTAGTTTGCAGCCCAACTGGGGAGTTAATCAACCATCCTGCTATAAAAACTCAATTTTCTAGTTAAAAAGGGATATAAAGTCTCCAAAGAAAAGGCCCAGATATTCCTCCAAAATATTCAGCATTTGGGATATGTTCTGATACCTGGGGAACAAAAGCCGTCCAGGGACCAGATCCAGGTTCTCTGTGACTTTGGGCTTCCTGCCACCAGACAACAGCTTCATTCCTTCCTGGGAGTGGCCAGCTTCTGCCAGGTCTGGATGCCTAATTTTAGCCTATTGGCAAAGCCCATAAATGGGTCTGTCAAAGACACTGAGTTGGTGCCCCTAGAATGGGCACAAAAGTGACTGGCAATGCCTTTAGAGAAAGAAATAAAGCGTGCCCTTCCCCAGGCTCAGCACTGGGCATACCTGACTCGAGAAACCCCTTCTTTCTCCACATAGCAGAAAAGAGGGGAGTTGCTTTGGAAGCCTCAGCCCAGCAGCTAGAACAAGAACTCCACGGAGTGGCACACTTTTCCAAAAAGTTACCTAGGGTGGCTACTGAATGGCCACTTCTGCCTGACAGCAATAGCAGTTACAGCTATACTAACCAAGGAATCTTAAAAATTAACTTTAGGACAGAAACTAGAAGACTTAATTCCTGTCATGTTTTGTATCTAGTTGTGTCCCCAAAGCCTCAAGTAAACCATGGGACAATTAATTGTGTGGCTGGAGGGGTGGGGTCAGAGAGGCACAAACCATTAAACTGACAGCATGCACTTCCTCCGCTCCCCCCAGGCCTGGTGGCTTCTCTTAGAGATATGGAGCGGATCATCCTGGACACAGTAGCACCCCAGGCTCTCCTCCCAGACCCTATAGAGTGGGGGCGGTTTCTTGAAAGCTCCAGTAACTGTGAGCTAACTAAACCTTTCCTTCCTTAAGCTTGCATGTCAGGTATTTGTCCCAGCAATGAGAGAAGAGTAATTAATACAGAATTTGGAACCAAGATTGGGGTCATTGCTGTGGATATGCCTGACAATGTGGATTACAAGCTTTTAGGAATGGCTTATCAAGAGAGATAGGAAAGGTTCAGAGGTGTCACCTACAAGCAAAGCCCTGGAACAGTTTTGGCTGTTCTGTTTGGGAGGTTCTGACCAGAGCTCAGACCAGAATGCTGATAGGAAGCCTGACTGTGAAGACCAGGCTGGGGAGGTTTCTGCTGGGAAGAAGGACTGCATTGGTTGTTGGACTCTGGATCATTTGTGTTTTGGCTTGGCAGGAAGTTTGGTTGAATTTTGCCTGTGTCCCGAGATGGCCTGAGACTAAAATTAAGCATGAAGGATTAACTTATTTTTCAAAGGAAATCTCAAAGCAATCAAATATTGGGGCAGTGGCATGGTTATTGTTGGGGGCCTTTAGTCAGATTTGTATTGAGAACAAAGAGCAAAGAGCCCAGCAGAATGATTTAAAATGTTGTGAGTTTGGCCAGAAAGGAAGCTCCAATAAAGCTGTGGAATGCAAAGATAGAGCTGAGATCTCCATTGCCCAGGAGGAACAGGAGAGTAGAAAAGACATTCTGAGGGCATCACAGAAGGTGGCAGGTTCTTGCCCTTTGCAGTCTCAGAATAGTAAGGGTGAGGGACTTTGCTTCGAGGAGAAAGCCACAGAGTCCCATGTTCCAGAATGGAGGCAGCAGTCACACCAGATTCCAGAATGGAGATGGTAGCCACACCAGACTACAGAATGGTGCCAGCATAGAGAATTTGTTTCTTGGAATCAGGATCAGAGTACTCAAGAACCCAGACACTTGATCCCTACAGCTAAAAGGAAGCCTCGTTACTGCTCCAGCAGGCAGCAGACTTTGGCATTATCCACATGGCGTTGGTTTTAGGTACATGAAAAATGCAGGAGTTCTGAGGTTAAGAAGGCTTCCACCTAGATTTCAGAAGAAGGCCAGGGAGGCCAGGCAGCGTGCCCCTGAGAGGGCAGTGTGTGAAGCTGTGAGTGAGAAACCTACTCTGTGGAAGCCCCAAAATTTGGAAAAGCCAGGAACATGAATCACCCAAGGAAAAGTGCAAGGAGGGAGCAAAGCCAGCCTAAGAGAGAAGCCATGGGAGCTGCCACCAAAAGTGTCATGGAGGTAGCGCCACATGGAGCTCACAATTTGCCACAGATTGCTTCTGATATTCCACGCAGAACTATAGGACTTAATGTTTTCCCTGCTGGATTTTGGACTTGTTTTGGCCCCAGTGCTTTGTATCCTTTTGTGTATATCTTTTGGAATGGCAGTGTTCATCCTGTGCCTTTGAATGTGGGATGTGTTTAACTTTTTCTTAGTACAGGGGCTCACAGTTGAGAATTTGCCTTGGATCTTGGAGGAGACATGGGACTTGGACTTTTCAGCAATGCTGAAACTGTTGGAACTTTGGCAACTCTTAGAGATGAATTAAAATGCCTTTTAGACAAAAGGATGTGTATGAGATTCTGGGGGTGAAGGGGCAGAATGTTATGGTATGTATCTAGTTGTCCCCCCAAAGCCTCATGTAAATCATAGGGCAGTCAATTGAGGGGCTTGAGGAGCAGGGCCAGAGGACTAGGGCGGGGCTTGAGAGGTGGGGTCAGAGAGGCATGAACCCTTAAACTGATGACATGCTCTCCACCCCCCAGGCCTGGTGGCCTCTCTTGGAGGGATAGAGTGAATCATCCTGGACGTGGCAGCACCCCAGCACCCCAACACCCCAGCCTCTCTTCCAAACTCTGTACTGCATGATGGCAGTGTCTTGAGGTCTTGCTATGTAACTCAGGCTGCTTTAAACTATGAAAACTCCAGTAACTGTGAGTTAAATAAACCTTTCCTTCCCTAAGCCTGTGTCAGGTGTTTGTCCCAGCAATGAAAGAAAAGTAACTAAAACACTCCCCATCAGGTGGGAGTTTTCTGGAGACAAAAACTTATTGTGACAAACAACAGGAGAATGGGTTACTAAGGATCAGGCCGTGCACTTAGACATTCATGACGTGATCACCCAACCTTGCTGTAGATGTCCTACATTGGGCATGGTGACTAGAATGCTCACAGGACTAAGAAGAAAGCTATTCCTGATAACCGCTGAGGCTCCTCTTGAAAAGGCAAGACTCCAGCGTTGCTCTGAGGGCAGCTAAGGAGTCACCCTTGATCCTGATTCACCACAGGTCACATGGGCACCTGTAGGGGGGCTCCTGTTTGTACTTAGATCCATTATGTGGGTGACCTTGCTAGGACCGTGGCTCTCAGCCTTCCCACAATGCCCCCCGCCTGCCTCTCGCCATACTAGAAGCGTGGAAGTCTGTCCTGCTTCTCACACTCAGGCTCCACAGCCCCCACATCCTGGCTATTTTTTCTCCAATCAAACAGCCAGCTCACCAGTCACATCTTTTCTTGTTGTTCTCTAACCACTTTGCTTTCATCCAAGTCAATGAGCTCTTGGCCTCTCTTTCCATTCTCAGCTTAGCGCCTCTTGTCTTCAGTGCTTTTGCGCACAAGCATTCACTTTCTAGAGGCATAGGAATCTGTAACTCAAGAAAGAAAAGAACCCTCAGCTGCCTAATGCGTAGAGAGAAAAGTTTGTTTGAGGAGAGAAAAGGACAAGTTATGCTTCAGTGGTAAAGGCTTAGGAAAATAAAATTCTGAGGAATAGGGGTCGGATGAGAAGTGGGGAAGAAGAAACAGCAAAAAGTGTCCTCATGAAGATGCTGATCTGAATGATAAACTTGCCCCTGCACCCAGCAGGTGACACAGTCTGGCCAGGTACGGGGCAACCTGCCTTCAGAGTCTGTACCTTGACCACTGCATGCTACTGACCCCGTGTCACCCCCAGATGGTGACCCACGGGCAAGGGCAGGACAGGGCTGTTCCGTCCATCTGCACTGACTCAGCCCAGATATGCCTTCTTGCCTGGCATCCTCCTAGCACTGTGGCCTAAATAACCTGCACACATGTGACCATCCTGTCCCGTTGGTTCAGTCAACCTCTGAAGCCACAGCAGCTGCAGCCAAGGCATCTTCCTGCTCCTCACATACATGAGTTAGGGGGTGGGTTCCTAGGCTGGGATCTCCTTTTGCTCCCTGCAATCTCTGCACAGTGCTCTGTGTACACCCACATTCCAGGAACACTGGCAAGAACTCCCCCCACTTGGCTAGAGGGCAGGTGGGTCACCAGTGACTTCATCCGAGCTGTCCCGCAAAGACTCACAGGGAGCAGCGTCCCTCTGGCCCTGCTCCAGGGGAAAGCTGGAGACCCAGTCAGCAAGGGGCCATACACAAAGAAGAGACACCCTTCAAGATTTCTCACATGACTTTAATTGGAGAGCCAACCCTTCCAGGGCACAAGCCTGGTACTGTGGGGCAGCATCTGGTGCGCAGTAGGGCTCAGAGGAAAGTTGCTGATGAGACCGGAACCCAGAGCCAATCCTACAGGTTCCCAATATGGCCGCGAGATGAGCTCAATGTGTATTATTTTCGTTGATACCGAGCTTTCACCTCCTTTCTACTTCTGATGCTAAAGCTTCTTCTCATAAGGGGAATTCTTTCAAAAACTATTTGCGATCAAAACACATCATTAGCTGGATTCCAGGTTGGAAGCTCCTGGACATAGACCCTAACCTGGCCACAGAAATACTCAGGGCCTAGAGCAGGCCACGCTGCCCCAGCCCATGCACTGCTCCCACTTGCAGTGGAGTCCTCAGGGGAAGAGGCCCTCACTCTGGAAGACATCACAGCACAGTCTGAGCTGCAGTTTGTGGAGCTGTGCACCACTACAGCCAGGACATAACCTTGAATCTGGGTTGGTCGTTCTTCAGAGAACAACCGGAGACGTCCAGGGAGGATGACGGGTTTGCCCTTAGCAATCCCACAACAGGGACAGAGGGCAGAGCCGTCCCCTTACACTGAAGGGAGCACACGGCCCAGTGAGGTCAAAGCACTCCCGTGTGGGCCCCCACACTTGAGTGCAAACAGCTACCAAAGTCTCCACCTTCTCCCTGGAGTCTAACTCTTAGTCCATGCTGCTAAAATACTGGTGGACAAAAGTTTGATTATTTCTCTGCGTTTTCCTAATTTACATCTTTTCTTTTTCCATGTGAGCACTTTTAGAATTCCCTTTCACTGTCAGGACTGGGGGTTCCTCTTAGTGTCCTCCGTTCCTCTGCAGTTCAGGGCAGGCAGGCCCCCCGTCCACCCTCTGTTCTGCAAGAACCCCCAGGCCCCTCCCTCTCTGGCTCAGAGGCCTAGTGGGTGGGAGACTCGACGTAGGCCGTGGCGATGTACTTCCTGCCGTTTCCGTAGGTAGTCTTGTCCCAGGTGTAGGTCTGGATGGACAGGGGGTAGCCACCCAGGCTTAACTGGCACCTGCAGGAAAATGGTGACATCAGAGGAGGCGACAGTCCCCCAGCCTCTGTCCCCAGACTGGCAGAGTCCAACCCAGCCACTGCAGAAAGGCCTTCACCCTCTAAGGCGACCGCCGCTCTTCCAGCAGCGCCTGCTGCCTCTCCCCATGTACAGATCCTTCCAAGATCTAGAGCTAACCACCTGTCTCCTATGAGCACCACTCCGCCCCTTTCTCAGGGTAATTTCTAACTTTCCAGAGTCCAGAGCTGAAGTCCTCCGACATTAAACGTTGGCTGAGTGTTTCTGACCTCGTAGGACCCAAAGTCCCCAACACAGAACACTAGGGCTGTTGTAACCAGCTCTCTGGGGCTCCAGGGTTGCCTCGCAAAACCTCAGGGACCGACAGAGAGGCCCTGAGCCCCAGATCTGTTCCATTTCTTTTTCCTGCAGAGGATTTCACTTGGGAGAAGGATTCAAGGTGGCCCTGCTGCCGGGACAAAGTCTGGCCGCTCTTGTCATCTAACTTTCTTGTCAGCAGGTGAGAGGGAGGCCCAGCGCAGAGCTCCACACAGCTGCCGAGGGGCAGCCTGCAGGTCGCCCGCTGCTGGCGGCTGAGGAAGGCTGGGCCCTGCCCAGTGCCCGGGACTCACGTTTTGCCTGGTCTGGCGATGAAGCACAGGGTGTAGAGTGCGAACTCGAACTCGGGGCTGCTGCCGATGAAAGCCGAGCCCACCTCCTTGTAGTAGCCGTCCCAGTTGAACTGCATCGCTAGCACGTCGGGGTAGGAATCCCACTGCAGAAGGAAGGGGACAGCGCAGGGTCTGCAGGGGGCAGCAGCGAGCAGCCTCACAGGGGTCAAATGTCAACAAGCAGCGAGCTCGCTGAGCCTTCAACGGAGACCGGCCTCTCCAGACAGAGTCCTGTGCGGCAGCGTCCACACAGCCTCTGACACCTCCACGACAGAGGGGACACAGCTGCTCCCTGTGGAAGGGGCAGTTCGTCCTTCCCAGATTATTCCCAGCGCAGGGCAGCAGAGATTTCTGCCTAATCAGTGTATGGGGCGTAGCTCAGACCTGCCAAGCCGAAGCTTCCAGCCATATTCCAAGGACACTCAGGCCGGGAGCGGCTGCGTGTCTTCAGTCCTCTCTGGGCATCCCGTCCTGGCCTGGCCTCCACCCACAAAATGACCTCTACCTTCTGTCCCCTGTGAGTCCAGCACCTTGGCTGTCGGGAGCAAAGCTGCACTTCCTGGCTGACTGACCCCACTCTGCGGCCACCGAGGACTCCCTAGTCACAAGCCCCACCGGACTGCCTGCCCGGGAGAACCGCGAGAAGCAAGCCCGAGCTGAGCGTGCGCACGCAGAGCCGGGCCGGACGTCCCCGCGCGGCACGCACCGGCCCGTCGTAGACATGGCTGTAGTAGTCGACCAGGCCCTCCTTCTCCTGCAGGTAGAAGCGGATCCAGTTGTGGAAGCCGGTGACCTTGCCCTTTTTGACTTCGCCTGCAGTGAAGAGCCCAGGGTAGGTGATCGGGTTCCCTCCTACCCACCCCGCCGGGCCCTTTCTTCTGCTTCACGTCAAGGCTGTCGCGCTCCTCCCAGCTCTGACTTCTACAATGTGCCCTCGCTTGGCCCTCGCCTGCCTCCGCCAGCCGCTCGCATCACTATGGTCCGCTTCCCTGGGGGATCTCCCTCCCGGTCCATCCCAGGCCACTCCGGGACGTCTCAGCGATTTCTACCGGAGCGAGCCAGGCTTGGTGGGAGCTTTTCAGGCAGACGTGGGGAGGCTGTGGCCCTCTGGGAAGCAGGCACCCAAGCCCTAGAGGCAGGGGCTGCTCAGAGGGGCCCGGATGGACTCGCTTGGGGACCCTAGTACCCAGCCTCTTTCTCTCTTAGATGCTCCGGCAAGACCGTCCTTTGGAGCAGAATCCCATCCCTCCCGGGCCCGGGGCTGATGTGTCCCCCACCAGCTGGCCGCTGACGACCAGGGGCCAAGCTGCCCCCCACCCAAGCCGCCCCAGGCCCCAGGCCCCACCTGAGAAGACATGCTCGAAGCCGCTCGAGTCCCTCTCCCCATTGCCTCGTGAGTACAGTCCAAACCACATGTTCTTCAAGTCATCAGCAAACTCCTGTTCAGAGCTGTAGCGGTCTGGAGAAAGAAACACGGAGGGGTTTCCAGAGGGGGATCAAGGGGGCCTGATCCCGGGGGGTGTGGCCAGAGCAGCGCGGAGCAGGAGCGTCGGCCACGTGCGCAGCTGCTCCCTCCAGAGCCGGAGGCCTCGGCTTCAGCAGAGAACGGTGAGGACGGGGTCTCTGACTTCACAGTTTACATTCCAGGGAAGAAGCAATACAGGAGGAAAGGTGCAGGTGCACGCCTGTCGCCCCAGCCCTGGGGGGCGGGGCTTGAGGCAGGAGGAGCACCGCCAGTGGGAGGCCACTGAGCTGCACAGTGAGCTCAAGGCCAGCCTGGAACACACAGCGAGACCCTGCCTCAAAAAAACCCCCAAGAATAAGCAGACAAGCAAGGAAACACTGGATGGATAATCAGATTTCAGATCCGTGCTGAGAAGACAATAAATAAAAACAGACAATATAGCAGAATGACCCCCAGTGACTGGAGAGGGGGTTAAGGGGTGCTTCGCCTTGTGCACCCCAGAAAGCACTTGTTAGATGCTTACTACCCAGATGTCACCAGATTACAAGGTGGTGCCCTTCAGAGGTCATTGAAGAGTCTAGTCAGCGGTGCACAGCTGTGAGGGGGCAGGGGCCATGTCTACCTCTTAGAAGAAGTAATGCCGTCTTCATGAGAGCAGGCCCCTCACCAAGAGGACGGCTTCCTTTAAAAGGATGAGTCTGAGTCCCTTGCCTCTCCTCCTCTTTGCTGTCACCGTGGGATGACACAGAAAGCAAGCCCTCCCCAGGCGCTTGCCAGCCCTCGTCTAGGACTTCCCCGTCTCCAGAGCCATGAGCCCCTGTTACATGGGCACAGATGTTACCTTCACACAAGCCCAGCGCTGATCACTCCCATGAGAGAGCTGGGCCCACCGAGGCAGGTGGATCGCAAAGCCACACACACACACACACACACACACACACACACGTGCGCGCCAGCTCCTCAGAGGTGGACGCGGCCCCTGGGCTGCACACTGCCGACCAATCTCTTTACAACTCGACAGGAGCTTTGCTTCTTAAAGGGTCACCAACTGCCAGCAAAGGTCAGTGGGGGCACAGGAGCTCCCTCCTGGGAGGCAGGCCAGCTCGGAGGCCAGAGCTGGTCCCCATGAGAAGCTGACGGTGTCAGGCCCTAGCACAGCTGAGAGCAGCCAGGCCTGGGATAAACCTGCGAAGGTGGGAGTCATGGTCACTTCTGATAGAGGACAGAGCAGCGAGGTGAAGCAAAGAAGCAAACTCGGTGTAGCTCCTGCATTTTGGCCTGACCGACTGGATGGGGTCCCTTGTCTCATGTAGGAGATGGGGAAGTCCCGGGGGTGCAGGTCTGAGCCACGAGATAGGGTCTCTGCACCCTGAGATGCTTAACAGGCATCTGAGGCCTACAGGAAAGGCAGGCTGGAGATTTCAGTCAGAGCCAACCAGGACTGTTCACTGGCCAGAACGGTGTAGAGGACCCAAAAGAGACAACCGAAACACAAGGTCTGATTTAAAAAAAAAAAAAAAGGCAGCGTATGTTTAAATTTGTTAAACAATTACAGCACAGGGCTCATGGCCACCGATCTCCCTCCAGACACCCCCTCCCTTGCGCACACTTCTCATCATCTGTGCTGCCCCTGCCCCTGCCTCTTCCGTGAGGATCTTTATGCAGCGTGACAAAAGTTATAGTGACTGTTGCTGCTGAGAGTCACGCAGTAGGATGCAGGCTTGTGCGTGCCCTGTGCCTTGGCCTCGCTCCCGTGTGCCAGGTTGGCCACCATGCAACGCCTGGGTCTTGCCCAGAGTCACAATGACCATGAGAGGAAAGCGTTCTGAACCCACTGAGGACAAGGAGGCAGCCACGGCCACGAGACTGAGGCCACTGACGGGAGAGGGCACCCGGCACTGCTTCCATCCATGGCAGGAGTGGGGAGCATGGGTGTTCTGAGTGGGCAGGGGCATTTTAAGGGAGATTAATAGTAACGTGTCTCTCATTGCCATCATTTTTTAAAATTTAAGAATCGCTATTTTTTAAAATCTCATCTCTTATTCTCTCCTTTCAGGGACTTAAAAGACAAGATGTATGCTATATATAATGGATAGCCACTCATGAACTGAGTGGCTGCCCTTTCTAGTACCTGCTGGGTGCCAGTTTTCTATCATGTGCTTTGCAAACATTAATCCTCCAAGGCCTTATTTCACAGATAAGATTCAGAGGTAAAATAACTTGCCTAGGTGTCTTAGCCTGCTTTCTGTTGCTATAACAAAATACCTGATCCTTGATAATTTATAAAGAATAGAGGTTTAGTTAGCTCACGGCTCCAGGGTCTGGGAAATCCAGTATCAAAATGTTGGCATTTGGTGAGGATCTTCTCACTGTACTCTAGCACAGTGGAGGGTGCCACTTAGAGAGACACCACAGGCTTGCCAAAGAGAGCTCCTTTTGTAACAAAGCTGTTCCTTTGAAAGCCCACTGATCATGCAACACGGAATCCATTTGCAATAGCAAGCGCCTCCTGACTCTGCCCCCCAAGGTCTGGCCTCCATTTGCCACTAGCATGTGGCCTGAGGGCTGGGATTTCCAGCACCCAGAATACAGGGGGCGCCCTGGAGCCAGAGCACTGCAGCTGCCCCCTTATCAAGCAGCAGGAGCGAGAGCAAGCCATGTCTGTCTGGACCATGGCTGCCGGCCCTAAGCTAACCTCTCAGCCCTAGAGGGATGCTCAAAGCCATGTGAACCTTCACAACTGTGGTGGTGCCTGAGCTGAACCTGGAAGGGTGAGGGGGACATGGATGGGAGGACAGGGTGAGGAGCAAGCGGCCGGTCTGGCCCTGGAACCCAGGATGCAGATGCCTTAGTGTCTGTCAGCTTAGCCTGGCTCCTGCCACGCCTCTCCCTGGCGAGTCTGCTGTTGATCACAGAGCGAACACCAGGGGGCAGCATGCATATGCCTGCAGCCCTGGCCTTACCTCTACAGAGGCCAGCGAAGGACACAGGGCCCTGGGACACAGCTGTCCCCAGGTGAAGGCCCAGCCGCCTGCAGTCAGGGAAGGGATCTGGAGGACACTGCCCAGCACCGCCCGGAGCCACCAAGCCCTCCCTTGAGCCCTCGTTCTGTCCGACTCTGCAGGTGTTCCAGCCAGAGCCCTTCCCGGTAGGACTTGTCCTCCTGTTGGTTTTAGTTCCTGTTCCTCAGGAAAAGTGTCGAGGTGCCAAGGCCCCTGGACTTGGAGCAGGAAGAGGGCAGACAGGCTGGACTCTGCCTGCCTGACACTCACTAGGACCCCAGCATTGCAGAGGAGGCAGGGAAGGGCCCTGGGGAGGAAGTGGGGATAGGGGTCTCGTTCAGGCGCTATGGGGGACCCTGAGACTAAAGCACAGGGCGGAGATCCACAGTGCAGCTGACAAGCAAAAGATGCGGCCACTTCCAGCCAGCCAGAGGATCCCGGCCCCTGGTGGGGTCCCTCACCTCTTGGTGGCTTTGTCACGACCCCAGCCTCTAGGAGGTGCGGCCGCTTCCTGGCCCCGCCCCCACCCGCAGAGGGGCCAGGCTCTCTCGCAGACAGACCCTGGGAAGTGCTCACTCACTCTGGCGATGGAGGAAGCCGTAGAGCTCCTTCATGACGGCTGTCTTCAGGACCTCTCTGAGGAAGGTGTCCTGCTCGGCCAGCTGCTGGGCGCTGAAGTGCTCCCCGTGGCCCGTGGCCCGCTCGTAGTTGTTGAGCAGCTGGATGAAGGCTGCGTACGTGGGCTTGGAGAACAGCTTCTCGTTGACATAGGTGAAGAGCCTGGAGGAGCGCAGCGAGACCACTGAGCGAGGCCCTTTCAGAAGCTTCCGGGCGGTCCGAGGGGCGCGCAGGCTTGAGCTCCGAGTTCAGAGGCTCTGGGTGGCCTGGTGCTCGTCTCGTGGGAGGTCAGCCCCATGCCAGCCCGTCCACCCTCCTGCAGGACCCTCACAGCCCTAGAGTGCTGTTTTCCCCTACTCTTGCTCCTGCCCCACTCCATGCCGGGCACCCCAGGGCGCACTGGAAGGCAAGCAGGGAGCAGCCGGCGGACTCACAGCTCGGGGCAGCGGTCCACCTGGTCCCCAGTCTCCGACACAGGGATGCGGTTTTGCGGGTTGAGAATGATGTCTTCCTTCTGGGCTCTGTTGGTGTCCACCTTGTAGATCTTCTCCGAGATGGTCTGAAGCTCTTGCTTCGTTATGGTGTCTCCGCTATGGGAGAAGCCGCCTGGAGGGAGGCGGGAGGGCTGGTCTCAGGGCCTCAGGGAGCCCAGGGAGGGCGGGCGCCGTCAGTCGCCTCTGAGTGGGCCCAGGGCGCTGTGGCGTCAGGGCGGGTGGTCAAGCATGTCAACGCTGCCCTCCCTCCAGGAGGTTCTCAGCTGGGCGGTGGAGGGCCTGGACAGTGGAGGCGCCGCAGCTGGCCCTGCACGCGGGCCGGCTGGGCCCAGTGACCAGGACTCTGGGGAGTCCCCAAGGGGCGGCGCACTGACCATGGTCGCCACACACGCTGTCGAAGTCCCCGCAGCAGTGGCCCCGCTCCCGGCAGCGGTCATCGCAGTGGCAGTCGCGGTGGGCGTCGAAGGCTTCCCGGCAGCGGCCTCGGCAGGAATCGGGCGCCCCATACAGGCCTGGGCAGGAGGAGGGTGCGAGTTGGGGGCTGCGAGGGGGCAGCGTGCCGCGCCCCACGCCCCGGACCCCAGGCTGCTCCCCAGGCTGAGGGGGAAGCCTCTTCGGAGGCCCAGTGTTGCCTTCCTCCCCTGCGTCACTAACCTCCTGCTCTGACAATGAAGTCCCTTCCTGCCCGCTGGCCTCGCTCGCTCCTCCCAGGCCCTGTCCACCAGCTGCTCACTGCACATGGCCCCGCCCCCCAGGTCCTCCCTCGTGTCCCCACCCAGTCCTCCCAGGCTCCCGCGCCAGCTCACTGTGGGCCTCTGGCTCGTCCTTCAGCTCTGGGATCGACACCAGCTCCATGGGCTCCTCTTCTGCTACAGCGGGGGAAATAAAGTCACCAGTAGGCCAACCCCAAGGCTTCCAGGTCTCGGGCTCCACAGCTCAGTCCCAGAAAGCTCGGGTGCCATATAAAGGAGGCTTTGGACAGGGGAGGCCTGTGGCCGCAAGAGGGAGACAGAGAGGAGGACCTTGACCAGCTAGCTTGGTTACTAAAGAGCAAAGCTGGGTCACTCAGAAGCCTGGAGCAGGATGATGGTTTTGAGTTCGAGGCCAGCCAGGGCTACAAAGTGAGCTCAAGGCCAGCCTGAGCTGCACAGTGACACTGTGTCTCAAAATGACAGAAAAAAAGAACAAAAAGTGCATCTCCAGGTGACAGGGCTCCTACCACTCCACCACTCTCAGCAGGAGAGGCAGGAACAGAGTGGTCACCCGAAGCTGACCGGGGGACCAGGGCCTCACTAAGGGACACCTTCCTGGTCAGGACCAGGGGGAGCTGCAAGCCTCAGAAGTGAAAACTGTCTCCTGAGCTGCCAACTTCACACTTGTTCTGTTTTGTTCCAACTTGGAAAGGGACAGACTTTCCCGGGAGGGCCTGTTGAGGCCACCAAAGAAGCAGCACTCCCCTGGAGGAGTTCAGGTTGTTAGTGACGTTGCTGGGTGACACTTGATATTGCTGTCAGAGCCCTGGACCAGGTTACGATTTGGCCAGCAAACATCGTCTGGTCGCTGCCCTTGCACCCGGCCGTTCTAAGAGCTCGTAAATCTGTGCATTTCTTCACCCGCCACGTTTTATGCTACGTGGGCTTTTGTGAGCTGCGCCCGAGTTCCAGCCGTCTTATACAGCAATGCTTTTCCCCCTGGGGAGGAGGTTCTGACGGGGAGATTATTCAAAGATGATTTCAAAAATTATTCATGCAGCGCTTTGCTGCACAAGGGTGGAGGGACGAACGACCTAACCAGGCGGCATATGTCTCCTTTTAACCAAAACTCTCTGGAAATGACAGGGTGAAGACGGCTGCTCTGGGCGCTTGCTGGAGGTCAAGCGGCAGGCGTGGTGACCTCAAGGGGCAGCACAGGGCTTCCTGGTGGCCAGTGAGGCGGGCCGTGAGAGCTCACTGCCATGTTAATATTTTATAACAATTGGTAATGCCACGAATCGTCAGATGGTTTTCCCTTACTCTGTTATCTTTGTCATTCATTACTTAAACTCCAAAGCTACTGCTGGTCCCGGTCCCGGAGACCGATCTCCCAGGTGAGTGGCGTCTACGGTAGTTTAAGTTGAGGGCTTTCCAGGAAGCCGAGTCAGGTGGCAGCCGAAGCCCTGGCCCTCACCTGTGCACAGCTCTTCATAGTCCTCACAGCAGTCCCCATGCACGGGACACCGGTAGTCACACTGGCAGGTGGCGTCCCGGTCGAACTCCTCATTACAGCGAGATGTGCAGGACTCCAGGTTCTCTGCATGGGCGAAGGCCACAGATTTAGCCATGGGGATCCCAGAATCAAGAGCTCACAAGCCGGGGCAGTGCCCCTAGCAGCAAAGACCATGGCCACCTGTGAGGCAGAAGCACCCCCGCAGCAGCCTCCGTGAGCAGGACAAGTTCTCCACCGGCCTACAGAAAGCCCAGAGATGCTCGCCGCAGCCAGCGGCTCAGATGCCTTTGGGGTAAAGCCTACGACACAGACGAGCAAAGAGGCAGGGCAGGAGGCCATAGGACAAAGTAGGACAGTGACAAACTAGAGAGCCCCTCAGCCTGGCCACTTCTCAGCTCCAGCCCAGCCTTGCTTGGCCTGGCAGGCCTCCAGTCTTTCAAGAGAAAGGTGAAATTTCCCATTTCTAAAACTGTCTATAGGCAACAAAAGAGGTCTGTGGACGTCACGTGGCCTGAGGCCAACGTCCACCTGTCCCATACAAGAATCGCTGTTGCCCGCGATGGTGGTGGTGCCTCGGTGTCCCTGCCCTGCACCCTGCTCACAGCCTGTCCCCTTGCTGCTCGCCCTCCCTGGGGTCTCCTGCTGTCCCCTGTCTTCTGTGCACCCTGCCACCTCTCCCTGCTCTTTCTGTCTTCAGAGGAGTTTGTGCTCAGGGAAGGGAATGAGGCAGGCGTGGGCGAGAACCCAGCTTCAGGAGAGCTCTCCTTTCGGTGACCACAGGCCACGTCCCTCACGCCAGCCATGTGCTTTGTAGCTGCAAGCTTCTTGAGAGGAGCAGTGCAAGCCCACGACCACTCTGCAGAGAAGGCGCCTCCGCGTGCCCACCAGCGCCAGGAGTGCGGGGCGCAGGCCAGGGCCCGTTTCCTTCCACTTTGGGCTTCGAGGCCGATAACCATGTCTTTGTTTCTAGTTGAGGTCCCTGAGGACTGGAGGCCGAGAATGCTGGGTTAGGGGCAGGCCGAGGGTGGTGGCACAGAATGCCACGTTCAGAGGCAGAGTTCTTTTGAGTGTCAGAAGGAGGAAACAGAATCCTCACCTGGACCACAGTCGCAGTGAGACTTTGACTAGGGTGCACTCGGAACATAGGCTTCTGCCAAATTCTCTGATAAAGGAATCATTTCGTTGTGCCCTGACCTTGGCTTAAGGAATAGGACCGGCCTGAAGCTGGCATTGAGGGCTTAGGGATGTACAGGAGAGAGGAGAAGCAACTCCAGCTGGTCTCAGACTGGATTTGGAGCTTGGTGCTGACAGGGCCTCAACGCGGGTCTGCACTGCCGACCCAACTGCGGAAGTGCAGATCAGAGCTGCCTGTGGGCCAGCGGCTCCGCAGCTGCTTTAGATTCTGGGACCAGGCCCTCACGTGTCCGGATACCCGAGGAGGGAAGGCAGAGCAGCGGCTAAGAACCTGGACTCAGACCCCAGAAAGCCTGGGACTGAACTGCAGCTCTGCACTTCGACTGTGCACTTCGGGGCCAGGGATTGGCCCTTTGTTTCCTCATCTGTAAAAGCGGGGAAATGTTGGGGCCTACTCACGGGATGTGTGGAAGAATTAAACGGGTCAGTATTTGCACAGCAGCTGGCATGACACGTGTGACACACAGGAAAGCCACGTGGGCATCTGTTAGGTAAATGAGCAGCAGCCACCTTCCACACCCGCGCTCAAGGTGGCAAGCATGCAGGCCTGCAGAGTGACGCTGCACAGGGACCCTCCCCATGCACTGGGTCCCCATGGCTGCATCCCCAACCATCCCAACAGCCAGGGTCAGCATCGTAAGTGGTTGATGGCACCCGGCTGGCGTCACACCAGGAGTCTCTAAACCTCTTTATGTCAAAGAGATTTCCGGTCTACTCTGAGTTAACTCCATGTCGGTGGGCCCCAGAAAACCTTGGAGGCACCCAGAAGAACAGGATGCTGGCCAGGGCCTTGCTTCCAAAGGAGACCGAGCCCAAGGCTCCTGGGGCCTTTAGCCTGTGGGAGCTTGCCTGGAATCTTAAGTGTGCTCTCTTGGCACCTGCGTGTGGGCGAGCCTGGAAGGACACCCCGAGTCCAAGGGCAGCACGTGCCTGGGTGGGGCAGCGTGTCCAGCGGGCCAGACCCGCAGGGCCTCATGGAGGGACTTGCTGCGCTCCAGCCCCGTCTCTGCCCAGCAGGCGTGGACCTACGGCTGTACAGTGCAAGGACACAGACCCCAGCCCCAGCCACGGGGACTCCGTCATCTCTGCTCAGGAGCTTTGTCTCCAGCCGTAACCCATGCCACCAGGTCCGCCATTTCTCTGTGAATTTGGTCTGCTTCAAGGTGGCCTTGGGACAAGAGGGTGAAGGGCAGGGCGCTTCCTCTTTGGGGACGCTCAGGGGACCATCACTGCCGGAGCGCCCTCTGCACCTCCGCAAGACAGAGGCTCCCTGAGATCCTCGCCCACCCCCCCCCCACCCCCGTGCCAGGCGCCTCATCCCAGCCCAGCGCCTTCCGCCTCCTGTCCCGCTGCCTCCCCTTCTCTCCACCTCCTTCTGCTTGGCTTCACTTTTGCTTCTTCTCTGGGTCTCCGGTTCTCCCATCATTTCCAGTGGAAACTTTGCCCTCCCGTGAAGTGCTCAATGTCCCCGCACCCTCCAGGACCTTCCTATGCCAGCTCGAGCTGCACTGAGCCCGAGCCTGGTTCTGAGCCTGCTGGGACTTAGGGTCCCACCTGCCCGTCTGCAGCACCTCCTACAGGTGCATGTTAGGGCCCCACGGGCTGCTCCTGCTTAACCAGAAGCTTCATTCCCGGGAGCAGCAGCTGCTGCTTCTTCTGTACACTCGCCCCAGGTCTCCATAGTACCCGGCTCGCTCGTAAGAGACGGCCTGAGGCTGGCCTCCCTGTCCCCGTGTGACTCAGCCTGGCCTCCCAGTGCTGGGAAGCAGCCTCACCTCCCTACCTCCCTTCCTGCCCCTGCCAGGTGGGGGCATGATCTGACCTGCGCTCTGAACCCCTGCTCTCCCTGAGGCGGGTCCCTGGGCACTGGAGCTCTCCCAAGCCCCCAGGCCACACCTCCCAAGCCCCCAGGCCACGCCTCCCAAGCCCCCGGGCCACGCCTCCCCAGCCCCACCAGCTCCCACCCCCTTGCCTGTCGGGGAGCCATGACACCTTCCCTCTACCACTTGGTCTCCAACATCAGAGCCAGGCAAATGTACACCCGGTGCTGGGGACCTGCGAACAACTTCTCTTTCCAGTTTTCCATGTAGGAGCGTGGCTAAGGAGCTCTTTGTCCACAGCCCAGTAGGCCGTGAGCCCCGGCGTGTGAGCTTCCTGGGAATAGTTATCGTCAGCAGCCTAGCTGGAGCTCCAGAGCCACTATCACCTCCCATCTGCCCCCAGGGTTCTTGCGCAATGTCTCATTTCTCTTTATCACTGTTCCAGGCAGGGACAACCCAGGTGGGTGGGATGACCTCAAAGCAACCCTCTCCCCTGGGCAGAGCAGGAGCTGCCCACAGCCCTCGGCTCAGTCCCCTCCCTGCCCTCTAAACACCAATTAGAGCAGCAGCCTCAGCGCCCGGCCCAGTTACTACACAGAAAGGCGTTCCTCCACCCGCGCCATCCCCTGCACCGCCAGCCTGGGATGCTAAGCCAGGTCCCTGCACTGCCCCTTAGCTCCCCTAACGTGGAATAGAGACCCATTCCTCCCATCCCCGGCACAGCCCACAGGGCATGCGGCCTGCTTCCCCCCTCCTGGTTTCCTCCTGAACCCACCCCTTTCTCAGGCTGGCCCCAGAGAAGAGTTGCACCATGGATAACCTGCCCTGGGCCCAGCAGCAGAGGAGCAGAGGATCCCAGGCAGCTGCCGGCCACAGCCCCCCCCACCGCAGGCCCGCCGTAAAAGGCCTGAGACAAAGGCTGGTTGGACTGGTGATGCTGGGAGCTGCCGAGAAGCAAGGCCCCGCGCCTCCTCCATCACGGAGCAGCCTGCCCGAGGTCAGCCCCTGCACCCCAAGAGGATGGGGAACATCACTCCGTGGCTTTCCGGCCAAGCTCCCCGGTCCTTGTCCCCCTGCGCTCACCACCTGCCAGCTTCCCCAGCCCTCTGCTCCTTGGGCAGGACCTCTCCCCACCCACTCCCCGCCCACCGGACACTTACCAGCCCAGGTCAGGCCACAGAGCAGGGCCACTGCCAGGGAGGCCCAGGCCCTCATGGTGCCAGCTGGTGGCCAAAAGGGGACTTGCTACTGGACTTGCACTGGAGTCAGGGTGGACGTCACAGCTCCCAGTGAGCTGTGTTCCCAGTGTCGATCCTTTAAAACTCCAGGACCTGCGGATCTGGTGAGTCCAGATCCTAAAAGGATGGGAGGTGGAGAGCAGGCGGGGCCCTGCCGCTGGCTGAGGCCGGAGGGAAGGTGACTGGGCAGGCAGGTCGTGGCAGATGCTGGGAACAGGTCATGCTGACTGTCTATGGCTAGGAAACAGGCCACGCAGGGGAGCTGGCACAGGGGCTGAGTCTGACAGGTTCTGTACGCAAATGAGGGACCTCTGTGGGGTGACTTGGGTGGCTCTGTTTGAACACCCTCTTTTTTTTTTTTTTAATCCAAAAGGTGCTTATTGGGATGCCCCCCTCCCCACTCATCTTGACTGAGGGCACTGTGGGGGCTGCTTCCTCCTGAAGGAACGTCCTCTAGAGCCTGGTCTTCCTCCTGTGGGCTGGCACGGGACAGTGGAGCAGCCGACACACAGAGCTGCCGTCGGTGCCTGGCTGAAGACCGTGGTGATTTTATAGCCTCCCGGGCACCTCACGTCCATGGAGTAGGAGTTGGGGCTCTGCACCAGGCGCTTCTTCTTGTGCTTCCTCTTCTCCTTGTGAGAGGCATGTTCTCGTGCGGAGGTCGCCACCGCGGGAAAGCCTGAACGCCCTCTTATCTGCAGCCACAGACACGACCTGTCGCCCTGTCCCTCTGTCAAGGAGCGCGAGCGCGGACTCGACTCACAGGGAGCAGCGGGGCCGCAAAGGCTGCCTGTCCTGCTTCTCGAATGCCGTCATTATCCCTCCATGCTCCTGGGGCGGGGGGCTCCTGCCTCTCCCCACGTGAGTGGCTCTGGCACAGGGGGTAGTTGGGGGCAACCCCTTGCGGCTGTTCACCCCTCTTCACCTGTCACAGATCTGATTCCCAGCTCCTGGGACTTGACACTCAAGAGATGCTGACTTAGGCAAGAAGAGACATGAGGGAAACGCCCATGAAGCCAGCAAGCGAGCTTGCTGGCCCAGCAGGGCAGAGGTCTGGACTCACTTCCCGGGGCCCCTGGCACCTGGAGGTGCTGCATCTCCGGTCTCTAACCTGCCACGGCCCAGGAGAGGGCCTGGGACAGTGGCTCCCACTGATCCTATTGGAAGAGTCTCAGAAACGGCCACACGTGGGGTTTCCTTGGCCACGCTGGGTTATACACTGCACACCCCAGCTGTGTTTCCAGGCTCCCCTTCTGAAGTTTGTGGGCAGCACTGGCATGAGGCCTCACACTCACTGCCCTGCCCGCCTGGGCACGTGAATCAGACCTGCCAGCTGCACGTTTACCGCAGCGACTCCCAGCGGTGCACCTGGCCCTCTGCCCACGCCTCTGCCTGCCACGGCCCAGCTGCTGCTCATCCACAGCTCATGGGAGCCCTGCAGCTTGTGGACTCAGTTCTTGATTTGTCCCATGTGATGCGATGTCACAGCCCCCGGGGCCACTGCTGGCAGCACAACCCCAGGCGCTGCCACTGCACTGTTCCTGTTTGCCAGCTGCCTGTGTGGCTCGCCTGAGTCTCCTTGAAGAGCAGCCTCACCTCCTGGCCCCTCCGCTGCCAGCACTGTCACCCATTGTGGCCGGGCCTGGAACAGCAAGGAGCCAGAACATAGCAGCAGGAGGGGATGCTGGCCTTCAGGACCTGGCTGCTGCAGGGAACCTGGGAGCGATTACCAGAACAGGCAGCAGGTGGCTCCGCCGGTCTGAGAGCCGCAGAGCCACCAGGGGAGCTGACAGGCTCGGGGGGCAAGGTCTAGGATTCAACTTTTCTCTCCCCACCTTTTTCTTTTTTTAAATAGGCTGATCTTGAACTCATTCTGTAGCTGAGGCTGGCCTCAAACTGGAGGCAACACTCCTGCCTCGGCCTCCCACGTTCTGGGATTGTAGGCGTTCTGCCCAGCTAGGGACCCATCTCGAACTTGCACTTTCATAAGGAACACTCACCAGGGACTAATGGAAAGTGGAGGACACCCAACGCCTCACTCCACCCGCATGTTTGCATATAGTTTGTTCCCAAGATTGCAGAGGACGTGGAGCCGAGGAGAAAACACTGTGGGCTCTGCCTTCAGGGCGTTGAGGAGGGTTCACTCCCTGTGACAGAAGAAGAAAGCCTGGCCCCTCCGCCCTGCTCTGGCTTCCTCTTCCTGGTGTGATCTTTCCTATCATCTTGCTCTGGCTTCAAATTCTTACTAGAGCCAGAACCCAAGGGACCACTCCGTCTTGGATTTTTAGCCTCTGTAGTTCTGAGAAACATAAATTTTTTTTCCCTATAAAGTTACCCAGCTTCTGGTACTTTGTTATAGTAACATACAACAGACTAATACGCTTTGGCACCACTACTATAAGGAGCAGCCTGCAGGGCTCATGCAGAACCCTGGATCCCAACAGCTTTAAATCTGCACAGTAACAGATGGCTCAAGTTCACGTTTTCTGAGGATCACAGAGGAACCTCCTGGCTCCACTTCTTGCTTGCTGCACTAATGTTTATACTGCCCAAAGGGAAGATGAAGCGAAATGATTGTGATAGGTCCTCAATCCACTGGCTTTGGGGAGCATCTGGAGGTGTATGGTGGGCAGCGAAGACGCGACAGGCAGCGACGAGGAGGCTCTGAGCGACCAGGGGGCAAGAGCAGAACTGGGCCACGCCCCAGTCAGGAGCGGGCGGCACCACACGAGTCTCGCCCCCGGGACGGTGGTGACAGAACAGGACTAGCAGGGCCGGCGCCTGGCCCACGTGTGAGGCTCTGTGCTGCATCAAGGTTGTCATGATTATTCACTGGATTTACACATAAGCTGTTAAGTGTATATGAACTGTGGAAATGGAACACGAGCTTTTTGAAAGCCCGGGTCTAACTGTAATGATTGGTTTATTTTCTTCTTTTTTAAAAAAATTTATTTTATTTTTTATTTTTAAGCCTTATTTATTTATTTGTGTTATGGCTGGCTCAGCCTGCCCTGGGTGAGGGGCTGTCGCAGCATGTGGTGCGGGAATCAAACCACGGTCCCTGTAGTTGCCTAAGCTTGCCTAAGCAAGCGTTTTAGACCGCTGGGCCATCTCACTGGCCCTGTAACGATTGGTTTATTTGTTCTACAATGCCAGCCCATCATTTTCAGTGTAAATTGTAAATAGTAAACAAGATATACTCGGTGGTCGAAAAAAATGATTATTCATTGAGAATCTCTCCTTTTCCTGCAAGCCCGACAGGTGGCTGGGAGGGTGGGCGGCTGGGAGGGTGGGCGCAGGGCCAGAGGGAGGTGAGCCGACTGCAGCGAGAGGGCACCACAGGACAGCACGGAAACCGCCGGTTCAAAGCCATCCTGGCAGGTTCCAGGCCCAGCTCTGCCACTCACCACCTGGACACCCCTGGCAAGTGTCCTCTGTGCCTCATTTCCCCTAGAGAGTTAACAGCAAGCAGGAGTACCTGACAGAGTTGTTGTGAGCACTGGGGAGCCGATACTTGCTGAGAGTTGTCGTGGAAAAAATAAAACTTAAAATATATTATATTATAGTCTATCCCTAAGGGATCTAACTTAGACTAGACAGTTCGGGAAGTTCTCCCTAAAATATGACATTTAAAAATGACACGCAAAGCATGAGGGGCAGCATCTCTCAACACTCCATAATATGATGGGTTTTAGTTTCAAAAGTAAATGTACACTTAAGCCGGCCATGGTGGCACATGCCTGTAATCCTAGCACTCGGAAGGCTGAGGCAGGAGATCGGTGCAAGTTCGAGACCAGCTTGGGCTATAAGAGTGAGCTCAAGGCCAACCTGACTGCTTAGCGAGACCCTGTCTCAAAAAGACAAAAAAAGTGAATGTACACTTACAACCGAGCAGCCTCAGCGTTCTCCAGTCTTAGGGACGGCAGCCCTTCGGTGAGTCCCACTGCCTAATGCACCACTTTAGTGCCAAAAGTAACCTGATTCTGATTAAGAACTGCGATGGGAACAAATCCCGCCTCTGGTCCCCAATCACCCGAGCTTGAGATCTGGGGCCAGCAGCAGCTACCGGACAGGAGGCCAGGAGCCAAAAGAAGAAATGGAGACGAGCCAGAGGAGACCGTCCTCCTGCAGGCGTCCGAGGTGCTGGCCCTGCCTCCAGGACCAGGGCTTCTACAGCCCCAGCAAAGCGGAGCTGCTACAACCTCCCCCTGCACCCCACCCTGGGGAGCTCTACAGACAACCAGGTGAAAGCTGCAGCTGTACACTCAGCAGGCGGCAGAGGGCGCCACTTAGGGGCACTCCCTGGCCCCCGAATACGACTGCGGGCAGACGCTGGTCCTCAGGATAGCCCTAGCTGGAGGCACCCTGGAAATACTCTTGGGGGATCTACACCACATCACCGTGGGACACCAGAGCTGCCTAAGCCACAGACGCTAGGGGCAGGGAGACATCCCCTAAACACTCCTAGTTCGAAGGCTTTTTATTGCTGGGTACGGTGTACGCCTATAACCCCGGCAATCCAGAGGCTGGGGCAGGAGGATCACGGACAGTGCGAGACCAGGATGGGCTGGTCAGCCTGAACTGCATAGCGAGACCATGTCAAAAGGACAAACAAATAAATAAATATCCTTTTTATCAAGGAGGAAACACAGCCTGCTGCGCTGCCTCGGGCTCTAGCTGATGAGACACTTTTCTGGGAAGGCCCCTAAGTGTTCCGCTGGTCTAGCTCCAGAAGAAAGTCACTCCCACCACCTCCCCTCTAGGGCTAACGCCTTCCCCAGATGCTGGGACAGCCTGAACCGGGCCCACGAATCACACCCCAGAGACAAAGCCGGGGCCCTGAGCTCTCTGCAGGGGCCAAGAGCAAGGCAGGATTGTGGGAGCAGGCCCTCAGCACCCCACTCTACATCTGCCAGCCCTTCACACTCGAGCATCAAGAAGTCCACATCTCCTGCCTACTGAGCTCACCCTGCTCCCCGCTCTGGAGGCCAGGAGCCCCTTCCTTAGAGTGCCACCGGCCACTCCAGCAGCTCCTGACCCTGTCAAGGACACTTGCTCCAGGAAGGTCCCGGGTGCAGGAGACAAGCCTGTGAATCAGACGTGGCTTCTCCACGGGACTGCAGTTGTGTCATCAGGGAAGGGACAGAGGCCACCTGCGCCCTGGGCTGCAGAAGGGTGGCAGCTCTGGTCTTGGAGGCAGGGACCTGGAGGAGGATGTTTGCATTGGCTGGGGACTGGTTAGGCTTAGGGACACTTAGTTCAGGCAATGGCCCGAAACCTCGTGTGGGAGGAGGCACAGGGCCAGAAGGGGGCAGATGGTTGGGCTATGAACACACAGCGCAGCACACCAGTGGCTCTAGGCCTCGGCCCTGAGGGTGAGGTGGGGCACAGGAGCCTGGTCAAGATGACCTTGACCCATCTGCCTCTAAAGGACCTGAAGGCCCCACTGGGCAGAGGGCTCTGGAGGGCCACGCTGCCTGTGTTGTGTAGAGCACCGACCAGGCCCACAGAAAGCGCCTGAAAATAAAGGGCGCTGGGACTGCAGAAAGGGACAGACTGTCTGTGCTTGGATCCATCCTACAAGGGGAGAACACGCTGGGTTTCAGGAAGACGACGGGACATGAAGGGGGACAGGGCTGACACGCAACACGATTTCACCCACTAAAGAGCTGTATGGCCGTAGGCAAATTTTCCTGGGTCAGTTTCTTTCTTTCTTTCTTTCGTCTTTTTGAGACAGGGTCTCGCTATGCAGTTCAGTCTGGCCTTGAGCTCACTTTTATAACCCAGGCTGGTCTCTAACTTGCACCGATCCTCCTGCCTCAGCCTCCCAAGTGCTGGGATTATAGGCATGCACCATCACGCCTGGGTAAGGGTCTGTTTCTTGGGCTGCATAATAGGGGCAAAAGTACCTACGGTGCCTGCCTACCAGGAGCACAGAAATGACCCCATAGATGGGAAGTATGAAGGGCAAGGACAGAAACACCCATGCAGCCGCAATCTGCTGCTACAGCAAATCCCGTGGGTGACGGTGCTGTTGGGGACACAAATCTGTGCTGTCCTGGAAGCAGAGTGGTTAGGAGCCGGGTGCCCTGGCGACTGTGGGAACAGATCCACCCCTCACCGGCTCCAAGCCAGAGGTGAGAGGGAGAGGCAGGCGCTGGGCCAGGGGCTCCATCTCTGTCCGCTGCTGGCATGGCCTGGGGTGGAGGAAGGACTGGCTCTGGGAAGAGAACCCAGGTCCTCCACCCCTTCCCAGTTCCTGCCTGGCCACTTCAGGAAAGGGAGGGTGAGGGCTGCACAGGTCCCATCGGCCTGCCCTGCTCCTCCCCATAGGATGCACGTGCACACCCACACCCCCCTTCCTACCCTCCGTGGGTGGCTGACAGGTGGAGGTTTGGCCGAAACGCCCACAGACGATGCAGTTAAAAGGGCAGAAGCGCCTGACTCACCAGGGTCACCATTGCTCAGCCCCCTGAGCTTCCCGCCCTTGCCCTGAGCCTCCAGCCCCACCCAGAGGTGAGAAAACTGGTTTGGCGACCCCTGCTGTTACAGCTTGGATCTGAACAGACCTGCCCCTCCCAGAGTCTGTGTTGGGAGGTGGCTGGGCCCTGGGGCCACCACACTTGCCAGTGGATCAGATGCGGATGCTGTTAGGATGCTAGTAGGCAAAGGCGGGCGTGAAAGAAGGCACTCTTGTCCCTGGCTTCTCTCTTTCCCCTCCCTCTCTGCTGCCATGGCAACGTGGGCCCTTGCCTCTGGCAGGCCTTTCCACCGGGCATTTCTGTCACGGACCAGTCAACTATGCCCTGAACCCGCTGCGAGTGCAGCTCCACGTAAACCACACCTCCTTCAGGCTGCAGGTGTGGTATAGTTCATCCCAGTGACAGGACCATGACTACGCACCCGCCACAGCTCCGTCCTGCCTCGGGCTCCAGCCAGCGCTGTTGTGCCTCAGCAGGCGCCAGGCTCAGGACTGGAACGGTCACCTCAGGTACAGCAGGGGGGCTGTAGCCTGTCACTAGCAGCGGGATGGGCATCACGCCTCCCACATGGAGGTGACCTGACTCTAGGGGGCTCTCTAGAAGCCCGAGGCCCAACGCCAGCTGGGCCACCTAGGGCGGAAGGCGCCAGGCAGCAAGGCGCGGGGGTCTCCTCGAGCCCCCAGCTGCTCCCGCGGCTTCTCCAGCCACCCCAGGGCCCACGTGGGCTCATCTGGCATCTGTGACGTTGCTACCGGGGTCCAGGCAAAGGCGAACAGAGGCTGCGGTCCCTGCCTGGTGCTCTGGGTCCCGAGGGCCGTGTGGCGGGCCCGGGAAGGCAACGTCCTGATCTCCTGGAGGTCTGTCCACAGCCTGTCCCTCAGCGCCTCCCCCACTCCTTGCTAGTCCCTCACTGTCACCTTCAGACCCCCGCAGGAGGTGAGTTCGGAGTTGGAAGGGAGAAGCTGCCAGATGCACCAGCCAGCGTCCCAGGCCCAGGGCTCAGCGGGCGCCCCCGGCAGGAGCCTCGCCCCAGTCCCAGGGGCTCTTCTCCGCCTCAGAACACACACAGCCCTGCTAACTTCTGGGAACAATCGGGCTCCTCAGGGACCACCCGGCCAGACAGCCCGGCCCACACCCGGCTGTTTATCTCGGATGCCTCGGAAAGAAAAGCAGCGCCGCCGCCCCCGCACACATGCCAGGCATCTGCAGCCTCTCCGCAGGAAAACAAAGGAGGGCTGCACACAGAGGACAGAGCGGGACCCACGCGGAAGACGCCTGGGAGGAGAGCTCTATTGCACGCGGGAGTCCTCGCCGCCCGCTCTCCCACCCGCTCCCGGGCCGCGCCCCGCTCCTTGGCCGCGCGCCCCTTGCAGGTCCGCCCCCAGGTCCTGCTCAGCCACGGCCGTCCCGGGGCGCAGCCGCCTCCACGCCGCCCGCTCCAGGGCCTCGAGTACACTCTCGGAGAGCCCAGCTCTGCCGGCCTGCAGGGCCCTCGGCCCCGCCTGCCCTGGCTTTCTCGGTGGGAAGCGCCCGCGGCAGCCAAGCCGCTGCTCAGGGCTCCAGCTCCCGGGAGAGGCGGGAGAGCTCCCGCTGGTTGTCGATGACCTTCGGCTGCTGGATGTAAGCCCAGGTGCTGGCTGGACTCCGGGTGCTCAGGGACTGCTCGGAGCCTGGGGGAGGGAAGACACCGGGAGGCTGAGCGGACAGCTGCGCCTCGGCTCCTGGGGCCGCAGGGTCTGTCCCCCACCTGCCCGCACTAGCCTAGGCCCCAGGCCCGCACCCTGCAAAGCACCGTGCTGAAGAGTCTAAAGGCAGCAGATCCCTGAGACCTCATACAGCACAAGACCCTTTTACTAAGTTCGCAAACAACTAAAATTTTAAAATATTGCTACAGTGTAGATACCACAGGTGAAGGAGTTCAAAGGGGTGTGTGTGTGTGTGTGTAGGTAGAAGACTTTTTTTTTCTTTAAAAAAGTGACTAGCTTAGGATATTGTTTTGTTGTATGTCCAGGCTGCCCTTGAAGTCACTACATAGCCCGGGCTGGTCTTGAACTCATGGTGATTTTCCTGCCTCAGCCTCCAAGTGCTGGGGTTACAGGCACGTGCCTCCAGGCCTAGCTAGCTCAGGACACCGCGAGAGACTGAGACGTCAGTGAACATCGAGGACTTGGGCTGAGCCTAGAGGCACACGTGCGGGAAGAGGCACACACGTGTTAAAATAAAAGAGGTTCAGGATAGAGTTCTTCAACCATGGCTTCTGGGTCCATTCGAGAAAGGCAGTTAAGAGTCAGGGGTTGGCATCTGGCTCTCTCACTAGCGGCGAGGGGCCCTCAGAGAGCTGCTCCAGCTTTTCAGACCTCTCCTTGTCTCGTGTTCAGCGCTGGGACTGAGCCCAGGGCCTCCACGCTGAGCTGTGTCCCCTTCCCTTTTGTTATTTTGAGACCGCATTTTGCTAAGTTGCCAGGACTGGGCTGGCACTCATGATCCTCCTGCCTGCGTCTCCTCAAGAGCAGAAAATAGCCTCCCTTGCCTCACAGAGGTGTCATGCAGACGTGGCAACCCCATGCGTGGCAACCCCACTCGTGGCAGGGCTGCTCTGTCCCTGCCACTCCACGAGTGCATTTGGGCGCTGCCCAGGGCTCCCCCCACTTACACATTGACATCCTCAGCGCCTGGCCGTCCTCGTGCAGATGGGAAACCCTGCTCCGCAGTGGAGAGAGGGGCGCTGGGTGGCAGGAGAGGGAACTGACGGTCAGGGGGACGCAGCCAAGCCAGCACCCCCAGGGCCCTGGGGGCTCCCACCTGGGTCCCCGGGACGCTCACCCGTGCTGTGGCTCCGGCAGTGGTGCAGCAGCCGCGCAGCCCTGGCCATCATCCGCTGTGGATGACACAAGGACAAGGGATCAGGCCCGCGGAGGGCGCCCCACCCCTCCAGGCTCCAGGGGAAATCCAGGCTCCCCTGCACAGGGCGCTCCAAGGCACTAGAGCCAGTAAGTGCCGGGGGACCCACTCTACCTCACCCCAGCCATCAGGGCCAGGAAACAGGAGCAGGCAATGGAGAAAGATAGGTCAGAGAGGAGCCACCACCGGATGGTCTGACACTGTCACCTTGGTGGCCCTGGCAGTAAGCAAACCCACCAGCACACAAGCACAAGGCAGGGCTACGAAGCCTGTGTCCTCGGCCTTCCCAGCAAGCCTCGGCCACCTCCCCCCCATCCTTGCGGGCGGCGGGCACCCACCATCTTCTCAAAGTTGACGAGACTGTCCACGAGTGTGTGGTTTCCCTCGTGGATGAAGGTCATGTCTGCGAAAGGATGGTTTGTTCCTAGGTCCCTGCATTCCTTCTCCCTCCTGCAGCCCCGGAAAGGTGGAGGCCAGTAACGGCTGCTGGGAGCCCTCTGCCCCCCACTGCCCTCGGACCTGCAGCGCCTGCCCAGTCCCGGGGGGCCTAGACCCAGCCCAGCCCTTTGCCTTCGTCCTGCGACCTCCCCAGCACCAGCAGTAGGGCAGCCAAGCAGACATCAGCTAGCCGGGGGCAGTGGCCCTGGCCTCTTACCTTTGAGGAGCAGGGGCATGAAGGGGATGAGGGGCGGAGAGAGCTTGCGGAGAGCCAGTCGGTACACGCGGTGATTCCACGAGGGGTCCTGGGGGACATGGTGGGTGTAGGGGTGCGCAGGACCAGCCGCCACAACCTAGCGCCCTCCCCTGCCGGCCAGACAGGCTCCAGGCTCAGCCACGCCTGGCCATCTCACTGTGGTGGGCCACAGCCTCTGCTGGTTTGCATACACGTGGCTTCCTGGGCTGCTGAGGAAGCCTCATGGGTGGGGTTAGACACGAGGCCCTGAAGGTTCTGCGATCCTCTCCCACCAGGTTTCTCACTAGACAGTTCAAGCTGACCTGAACATACTTTGTAGCTCAGGCCGGCCTCCAACTGAGCTCACAGTGATCCTCCTGCCTCAGCCTCCTGAGTGCTGGGATTACAGTCATGTACCACCACACCAGGCTAGTGAATTGTTTTCTTATGCGCTCCCACAGCTATGCTGGTGACAGCCCTGTTCCTCTCCCTCCTGACTACTTCAGAACCCTCAGCACTTCCGGGAAGCAGAGGTTTAGGACCAACACCACATGCAGGGCTCTGGGGGCCCCGACCTCAGCATGGCTGAGCCCTGGCCTCGGCACGGCAAGTGGCTAGTGCTAAGCCTGCATCCTGAGTCCCGGGCACAGTGGCTATGGTGCAGCCTCCTCGATGGCCCGGCGCCTCTCAGCACAGCACACGTGGCCACTGGGACACACCACGTGACGTAACCCCCACGCAACCCCATCATGCACCTCACACCCCACCCCCAGCTGGCTCTCCCCACACCAGCCAAAGGCAGCCACGGAGCCCTGAAGAGTGACCGACCCAGACAATCAGAGGGTGCGGGGAGCCCAGAGCTGGGTTCTAGTGGGAGGACCCCGAGAGGCACTCACCAGCAGCCTCTCCAGGGCTGAGTACAGCTTCCGGACTTTCTGGGGCAGCCGCTGCGAAAGACAGGCTGGAGCTGCCATCACTGGATGGGACTCCGGGTGGAACCCATGACCAGGGAGGACACCGGGCCTCAGGACCCAACCTTCACGGGCACCTACCTCCCAGGTGCGGGCCAGGCGGCTGATGGCTGAGTTGCTGAGGCCAAACATGACAGCAAAGAAGGAATTGAGATTCTTCTGCTCCTTGAGGCTGCGAGGAGAGGTCACAAAGGCGCTCAGGGAAACAGGCGTGCACACCGCATGGGCCCAGAACCAGGCCTGGGGCGCGGGGGGACGGGGGGGAGGTGAATGGCAAGGGCTCGTGCCCATGAGCTTACTGGGCAGCCAGCTTGATGAACTTCCGGAGCAGCTGGGCCCGCAGGCCCGGAGCGGGGCAGAGACACAGCTCCGTGGCCACCCAGTACTGCAGCTCGTTGAAGCGGCGCACGACGCGCTCCAGGTTGGCTGTAGTGCCGTCCCGCAGGTGCTGGGGGCCCAGCACGTAGTGGATCAGCTCCACCTGGGAGGGGGAGGGGTCAACACACCGGCGGCCTAGCCCCACCCCGCCTCCCCGCCCAGTGGCCGGCCGCGCACCTGGTGGATGCAGTTGAACAGGCCCCAGTCTCTCTCGGTCAGCTGCCCGGCCAGGTCCTTGGCGCTCACTGTGTCCAGCCCCTCTGCGGAGCTCACGGTGGGCCCCAGCTGCTCAGGATGTGGGGTCTGCAGACAGAAGGAGGAGGAGGAGGCCCAGGCAGGTGTTCAAGGAATGTAGGCACAGGTCGGACGGGGGGCTTGGGGCAGACACCCTGCAGGTGCGTGGGAGGGGGGAGCAGGGAGCGCAGGGGTCCTAGGGGGCACCTTGCTGATTCCACCCCCTCCTGGGCAGCGCAGCCCATTTCTGGGGTTTCCCTAAGCAGAACAGGCCTTTGGCCTCCTTGGAGACTTGTGGCCAGCACCCCCTGTCTTCGGAATCTCCCCACCAGCTGAGGAGCACACCTTCTTCCTCCTCCAGCAGACCAGGGTGCAGCGGAGGGCCCCCTCCCAGAACCCATTCCTGCCACCCCGAAACCGAATCCTCTCCAGGCCTCTGGCACCCAGCCAGACCCTACCAGCTTATGCACTTCCTGCGGGTTGACAACAAAGAGCCGCTCATTGAGCCCCAGGGAGGTGGCCACACCGCGGGCCTCTGGCTGCAGGCCAACCACGTCTGCAGAGAAAGCAGAGGCTCTGGGTGGGGATGGGGCAGCGGCTGGCCAGGTGCAGGGGCTGCGGGGTGGCGGGTGGAAAGGGCGTCCAGGGCAAAGCTTCAGCCCTGCCAAGGCGCAGCTTCGTCCCTGGGAAAAGGAGGACCTAGCGCTTGTCCTGGGCCTTAACCAGGATAAATGCAGCTGTGAGGGCGGCAGAGAAGCCCTCTGCGGTCGGTGAGCGGCGAGTGTGGACCTGGCCTTGGCTTAGCAGTTCCTGGTACACTGGGCTGTGCGTTTAGTCCCACCTGAGGCCTCCGTTCCTAGACCAGTGGCCATGGATGGAGGACGGGCAAGTCCATCCCCTGCCCAGTTAAAACGCCGGCTTTTGTTTCTGCTGTTTTCACCTGTTTCAATTTCTACTTTATGCACAACCTTATAATTACAGAATATTGGTGAAGTAGTGTACAATTCATAAATACATTTACACTTAGTGGGGGATAAAAAAAGAAAAAAACATTAGGGCTGGCCAGATAGCTCGGTGAACTATAGGGCCTGCTTAGGCAGAGCACGGCGAGCGGCAGGTGTGCAATCCCCAGTGCCCTGCTGGCCCCGCCCCCGGGGCATGTGGCGGCAGCAACTGAGAGTGGGCAGGGGGGTGTATACCTAGATATTGGTCTCTGACAAAGGTGTCAGTGGTATTTTTTGGTTTTTTAATATTTAAATTTTTATTTTAAAGAGTAAAAATAGCAGAAACAAAAATATAAAAAGAGTAACAAGCAAGAGTACATATAGTACAGGGTTTCAAAACAAGAACAAAAATTTAACAATGGTTGCATTACGTATTTTCATCATCAAATCTGTTTACATTAATAGATACAGGTATGTAAGATTGGTCAAATAATTAAACATTAACACTTTTAATAAACCTTAATTTTTTTTTAACTCTTCCAAATGCATTTCATATTTAAGTCACTCTTCTACAGAGAAAATTATAGGGGTTGAGGATGCAGAAAACACAAGGTCCTGAGTGTGATTCCTGGTACCCCCAGTTGTTTTTCTTTTTTTGTATTTTAGGGAAGGGTCTCCAGGGCATACGAGATCAGGCTCATAGTGGTCCACCTGTGCACAGTCTCCCAAGAACTCCCTGGCCTGGGCCTGCTTGCAGCAGCTTTAATCCACTGAGCTATTTGGCCATCAGTGTTCGGAAAGGTGGCTGGCGCAGGGCAGCCGCAACTCACCCCATGGCCAGCAGAGGGCAGCGCTCCTCAGAGCGGACCACACGGGGCCCACAGGGGTCTTGGCTCAATTTCTGAAGGGAGAAGGCTCTCCTCCCCTCTCCTCCGGCCACTATTCCCTGCGCCTGCCCCTGTCCACCTTGAGCCCCAGCAGTCAGGCCCGCGCTGTGCCTTTCACAGAGACGCCCATACGCAGTCGCACTCCAGGCCCTGCGTCTGCCAGCCCGGGCGCATGTGCTGCGCTTTCTGGTCCCGCAACACTGTAGCCCTGCACGCAGACGGGCACAGCCACAGGGCTCACTATGCAGATAAGGCAGGGAGGCTGGGGAGGCTGCGCAACTCGCTCAGGACCCCGCAGCTCGCGCACATCCGGGACTTCAGTGCCCATCCGGAAGTTCTGTAGTGCAGGCTGGCCTCGAACCCATGACACAGCCCTGGCTGGCTGCGGATTCACATGGATCCTCCTGCCTCAGCCTCTGGAGTTCTGAGTTTAAAGGCTTGTGTCGCCACGCCCGCTGTCATCCCACTCCTCACCCGTCTGGCTGAGCTACCTTATCTGCCACGGTACCTGAACCAAAAGCCCCAGCGACAGCCCCAACTGCGTGAGCCTGGCAGGCCACACTATCCCCCAGCTTCAGGTTCCCTGTTTGAAAAGAGGGCAAAAACTCCGTTCTCACGGGCCTGTCATTAGGGCGAAAGGCAAATTTAAGAGTGATGATGGCAGTGGCTGAGACTTACACAGCGCTGGCCGGAGCCAGGCCCCTTCTAACCACCTCTGCAGGTTAGCCCACTTCGTGGAGGAGCCGGGTTACCCCTACGTTACAGAGGCGAAATCCGGCCCAGAGAGACCAAGTGTCTTGCCCAGGTCACACCGCTCATGTGCCAAGGGGCTGGGGCCAGAATGCAGGCAGCTCCAGAGAGCTTGCCCACGAGCCAGGCACGGACAGCTGTGGAGGCACCGCCACTGCCGCCGTCAACACTCGTGCCAGCGAAGCAAAGGACAATGATCTTAGTCTGGGGATCTGGCAAGGGCCTGAGGGGCCCCTCCCTCGGGGCTCCTGGGACGCAACTCACCCCCTGCAGAAGTGAGCTTCACCAGCACCTGCCCCTTGGTCCAGCCGTCCTCCTGGGCCAGGGCCGCCATCACCTCCCTCACCGAGGCCGTCACGGGCAGCTGCAGGGTCAGCACCGAGTGGTCGGGCCGGCAGATGGTGTAGGGCACTGGGGAGGAGGGCTGGCTGAGCAGCAGGGGCAGCACCTGGTCACCCCGGGGGTGGGGGACAGCGCAGGGCACAGACCCCCAAGAGCTGATGCCAAGGCAAAGCCTGCAGAGCCAGGGTGGCCGGGGAGCCCTAGGCTAGGGCAGGAGCGAGGGGGCAGAGACCCCGGGGCACAGCATGCTGCCCTTGACCCAAGAACCCCCAGGGGGAGGTGACAACAGCAGGACAAGAGAGGCAGAGGCCACCCAGGGCCAGTGTGGAGCCAGGCGCTCCCCCCGGCTGGGACCACCCACCTTTGTCCCCCACTCGGATGGCAGAGCTGCTGCTTGGGAGAGGCTCTTCCTGGCTGGGGAGCCACACAGGCACATTCCGGGCCTGGGAGGGGGTAAAAGCAAGGCTGAGAGGACAGGGAGGGGACAGCAGGGCACCTGTCACCAGGAGCAGGAGCTGGGCAGCCCTGCACCAGCAGAGGGCTCTGCTGGCCACGTTTACCAGGTCCAGGTGAGGCCCTGGGATTTGGGCTGCGCAGACAGAACGGGGGCCAGGGGGCTGAGCGTACCCCATGTGTATGTCCCTCTCTCTACACCTAAAGATCCAGAGCCTTCTTCCCCTTCCCCGCTTCAGCCACAGGCCAGGCACTGGTCTATGGGAAGAGTCACAAAGCCCTCTGCCGAAAGTACTGCTATGCCCATGTACGGCTCAGTGACGCCCGGACAAGAAAGGCTCAAGGTCTCATGGCCGCTGGATGGCGCAGCTGAGACCCTGCCCCTCCCCCATCCCTCTATCCCTTGTCCACACAGTGGGGAGCAGAGCCGATTCAGTTCTCTCTGTTGTGACTGCTTTGTCCAAGCTGGGCCAGCTCCTCCCCCAACCCTGAATGCAGCAGACCCTGGTCCAGGCCTCCCCAGAGTGCCTTATGGCCTGGGTCACTGCCGGCATGCTTTCCCACCCACAATCTGTCAGGGTCCCCACAACACATCCATGGGTCCCCCACATCCTTCCCCGAGCTGTGTCCTGCCCCAGTTCCTCCCTCACCCTCCGCCCATGACAACGGCCCGACCACTCCTCCCCAGGCCCGCAGGTGACTCCAGCCCCCTCCTGCAGGCAGCCTGCACAGGCAGGACCGGTGGACGCACGCAGCGCCAGGTGCCACCGCTGGGACAAGCTCGCTCTTTGCCGCGCCCTTCACACCACTGGCCAGCCTGTCAGTCCTGACTCCAGCTCCTCCATGTCTGCCCTGAGCTCCACACAAAACCACGCTCTGTCCTTGGCTAGGCTGGTAATCCCTAGCCCCTGCCATCCCTTCACTGTCTGTCCCCCTGGGTCACCCTCTATGCTCACCCCTCAGCCTGTAGCTTCAGCCCTGAAAACCCAGGCCCCAAATGTAAAAACCAAGTCGCCCGCTTCCAGAGGCCCTGGCCTTTGCATGTCACGAGGCTGTTCTGCAGCCTCATCCCTCACTCGCCCATCAGCACATAGTCCAGGGGTGCCTTTGTTAGCCACAGTGTCACCACAGGACACTGGCATGGTGCCTGGCGTGGAGGGAGGGGCCAGACAGAGGCTTCCACCCTAGAGGCAGCATCCCAGTGGGATGCAACAACTGGCTGGTTTGAAGAAAACTACTGTGCACTCCTGGCTCGCTGCCAGGGAGGGGTCCTTGGGTGGAGAGGTGGCGGGGCTCTGGGAGCACCCAGAAGGCTGTCAGGCTTCAACCAGCAGCGTGTGGGCAGGTGCGGTGGGCAGCTGAGGCGAGGCCTTTCTGCCCACACAGCCTCCCTGTGCAGCCCTTTCCCCCTCAGTTCCTCACCCGTCTGGCTTCCCGCCACGTCTTCTTGCCTCCCTGCTCCCCCAGCCCCAGGCCAGCCAGCACTGGCCACCCAGCTGCCCCAGGGAAGGGCCTATCCTTCCTGGAGACCCCCACGGCCCAGCCACGAGAAGCCCTCAGCTGCCTCTCAGGAAGGAAGCCCCATGGAGTGGAAAGGAAGTTGCCCCAGACCATGGCCAGCCCAGCTTGGGGGCAGCCGGGGAAGGAGCGGGGACCACGGGACGGGGCAGTTACCTTCAGCTGGGGAGATGCACTTCCGCAGCCGTTCTCCAACCTGGAGCGGGAGAGAAGGGCTGTGACAGGGTGCAGAGGCGGGGCCAGGCTCTAGGTCCCATTCTGTCCCAGCCAGAGCTCGGAGGGCAGCAGCCTAGGAAAGGCAGTGGGCGGGGGGCTGGCAGGGACAGCCAGGGAGGTGCCAGGACACGCTTGTGTGCCTGGAGGTGCACTCGGGATGGCACGGGGGCAAGGGGACCGCGGGGCCCCGAGGACAGTGGCATGCGGTCACCCGCACACGCGCTGGGTGGATGGGCGCCAGGCCTCCAGCCCCACCATGCCAGGGTGGGCCACCTGTGGTGCCGCCGCCTCTCGGGCCACTGCTCCCTCAGCAGCTGGCTGAGCCGGGCGTCCCTGCTCACCAGGTCGGAGAGTGTCTGTGAAGAGCCAAGGTCCCCTGAGCCAGCTGCAGCCGAGCCACCCCTCAGCCCGCCAGCCTTGCCCCACGTGGGTACCTGCAGGAAGCTGGCGACCACGGGGTCCCGGTGGAGCATGGGCCCGTACAAGGCCACCCACTGGCTCACCAGCCAGAGGATCTGCTGCCGGCGGTTGCAGGTGTAGGAGCTGCGCTCGGGCTCGCTGTCCCCGGCAGATCCCGCCACCGACTCCACGTGGAAGGTGAGTGCCAGTCAAGGAAGCACGCCATACACCTGATCAGCAGCACACCCAGCCGAGGAAGGGCAGGACCATCTCACCCCCAGCAGGCTGTCCTGGGACCCGTGCAGCCTGGCCAGCAGGGGCTCCTTGCCCATGGCACCCCCGCCCACCCTGCGCCCTGGCAGGATATTGGTGCAGCAGGGCGGCACAGAGCTGGGCAGTGGGCATGAAGAGGCTGTGGGTCAGGAGGAAGTCGCCGAGGAACGTCTCTGCAGGGCAGGGCAGGTCAGACCTCCGAAGCCAGGTCTGCGGAGCACAGCCGGGCAGCCCTCCGCGGACACAGACCAGCAATGTTCAGCCCGGGGAGGGCGCCCCCGCCCAACCAAGCAAGAGCTAGGGCAAGCAGACATCCCGGCAGTGGCTCTGAGGGCCACCCCGGCACGGCCACACTGGCCACAGGGAAGGCTGCGAGCCGCCAGGAGCCATGGCCGGTCCTACCTGTAGGGTCGTGAGCGCTGGAGTCTGGCCGCATGGCTTCCAGCAGGAGCTCGAGGATCTTCTCCGGGGTGCCCGACATCACGGTGTACCTAGCAGGGAGCCACAGCAGAGCCTGTCATTCCCCGCTCCGGGCCCAGCTGAAGGTCGTCAGTCCTCAGCGACCTCATCCTCCCCGGGGGCGGGCCCGTCCTGCCTTGGGGGGCAGCGTGGGTGATGGGGAGCGTGTTCTAGTCCCTGCATGGCCAGAGAGTGGGGTGGGACACAGGAAAGGAGCTTAGACAGGGAAAGGAAGGCTTGCGCGAGCACGGGAGATGGGGCGGGGCGCACCGGCTCCTGCCTGGCGTCGGAGGGCGCGAAGGGCCGGCGCTCTGCGAGGTCCGCTCCAGCACCAGCACCACCTTGCCGTGCTCCTCCAGCCGCATGGTCCTGGCTTCCACGTCCTGGAGAGCGAGCCACGGGGGCGCTCAGCGACCGGACCCCGCTTCCGGGGGCCCACTCTACACAGCAGCACTGCCTGCTCTCACTGTGCCACGCGCCCCACGGCCCAGGCTCCCGCGCACCCAGGTCTCTCTCAGTCTTTCAGCGGCTGCAGGCTTCCCTCCTCATGCGCGCCAGCCTTCACACCCCACCTCTGTCTCCCTGCAGCCTCCTCCCCACCCTTTCCACGCTCCTCAGCACCTCTAGGCCTGTTTTCTGCCCTCCCCAGCCCCAGCAAGGCACCTTGATGATCCGGTTGAAGTCCTGTTTGTCCACACGCAAGAAATGACAGTTGTCTTCTCGGAGAATGATGGTGGCTGCCCGGGGTGCATCATTCATCAGGGCCAGCTGTCCGAAGTCGTCTCCCTCGTGCAGCGTGGTCACCAGCCCCTGCAGCCAGGCCTTGGTCACAGCCCCCACAGACCCTGCCCTCGCTGGCCAGCCCCCGGAGGGAGGCCTGGGGCCCGGCCAGGCAGCAGGTACAATCCCTCAGCTCGGGGCCTGGGAGGCTGGAGGGTCTCACCTTGCCGTGGGTCACCACGTTGACAGATCCCTTCCAGATAATGTACCACGAGGTGCCCTTGTCCCCCTGGCTAAACACTGACAGAGGCATGGATCAGGCCCTGCCCTCCCGCTACCCTCCCACCCAGGCCCAGCCCCCGCCCCCCAGCCAGACTTACACACAGTCCCCGCCTTGCTGTGGGGCTCGAAAAGCAGCACGGCAGCTAACTCCCGCTTCACCTGTGAGCAGGAGGGGAAGGGCGGTTCGGGGGGTGAGGAGGCACTCAGCCCAAAGGTACAAGCGCTGTGGAAGAGGGAGGCCAGGCGAGCTGCACCCCAGGCACAGGCAGGGAAGGCAGACATGGCTGAGATGGCGGGAGGGCACCGAGTCAGGCTGAGGTGTCCAGCCACAGTGGGTGGGGCGGTCACTGCCTCCCAGCCAGCAGTGCAGCCTACGGGAGTCTCCCACCAGGACGTGATGCTCTGGAGAGCAGGGACAGGTACTCACTGAGTTGGACAGGTGGGCCACAGCCTTGATGTGCAGCAGCTCCTCGAAGATGAGGTCCAGCTCCTCCTCCACGCGCTGTCCTGGGCTGCGGGTGCAGAAGCAGCAACAGCACCTGAGAGCCGTGGCCAAGGGCCCAGTGGCACCTGCTCCCTGATCTTCACTAGTGGTGGGGCAGCCTCTGTGGAGGGGCCGCAGGCACCAGAAGCCAGGCTAAGCTCTTCTGGGGCACTGCTCCATTCCACCCCGACAGCCCACTGATGCAAATTCTGTTATCCTCGCCTGACAGAAGAGGAACCCAGCCAAGTAGCTGGAGGAGCTGGACACGGCACCCTGAGCCACCCGCAGATTCCAAAGCCTCCCTCCTTGCAGCCTGGCTGCATGCAGCATGGGACGGGTGCTCCGAGGCCCTCTGGCCCTCATGCTCGTTGCTGAAGGCAGCAGGGCGGGCGCAGGAGGGGCCGGAGGACACGAGTCCATGCAGAATGTCGGCGTAGCGTCAGGAAGGGCTTAAGAGTCTATGGTGCTGAAGTGCCACACGGGACCCCGGGCTGGCACGCAGGGCTCCAAACTCACGGCTTCCGGAGTGCCACCGTGAGCAGGGCATCTGGTCCCCGCTGGGAGAGCAGGGCCATCGCCTCCACCAACTCCTCTTCCAGCTCATGAGCTCCTGTAGGCTCGGGCTCCGGCCCCAAGAAGCGGTAGAATTGAGCATCTCGGTCCTGGAAGGTCCAGTCGTGTTTCACTGCAGGACCGAGGCCCAGGCATGGAAATGAGGAGGAAATTGAGGCCACGTGGACAGGAGGTCCCAGGGCAATGCCAAGCCCTCCGCCGCAGCACCCCCAAGGGCACTGCCCAGCCCAGAGCCTCACCCTGGGCTCAGGCTCACCATGGCAGAGGGCGCCTTCATCCAGCAGCACCTGGCAGATGCCCACTGCTTGGCTTCGGGAATGGATGCCAAGCCCAAGGGCCAAGATGCCATCCACCAGCTCCCGTCCAGAGCAGCACTGCCTGCGGGAAGACAGGGGTTGGCGACCCAGCCCGGCCAGCTCTTCCCTATAGCAGGCTAGGCCCAGAGGCCTGGAATAGGGTGGGAAGGAAAGGGACAAGGGACAGTGAGTGTGCGTGGGCCAGGGCAGGCGGGGCCCCACGCACCGGTGGAGCCTAAGATGGTGCTTTCGGTCTCGGATGAGGCTCGGGAAGGTAGCCAGAAGGTGTCGGTGCAGGTACCTGCCAGCCCTGAGCACACGCTCTGTGGTGGCCTAGGGAGAGGGGGACAGAGCCGGCTGTAGCCCTGCACCCTGCCCCTGCTGCCCCTGGCCGCGCCCCCTGCCCCCTGTACCTGCTCTAGGCTCTCACTGAAATCCAGGGACTCCTCGCTGGTGGTGAGTGGTGTCTGAGAACAGCACAGAGTTCGAAGGTCAGCACAGGGCCTGTAGGCGCCGCTGTGGGCCTCCCTGCCCCATCACCACCTCGCCCAGTCCCTACCCGCAAACGCGCCCCTTAGTCACTTAAGCTACCAGGGAACATTCCTGCAGCCCCCCGGCCAGGCATTGCCTCTTCCCACCTTACACTCCATCCCCAACCTTTTTCTTCCTCCTGCACCTGAACACTACCCCTGTGGAGGGAGCCCCAAGATCCCCACTCTGTTCTCCCAGGGCCCTGTGTGCCCAGGCTCCCAGGAAAACTGCCTCTGTGTGGGGATAGGCACCAGGAGCTGGAGGGAGTGCAAGGTTAGACCTGTGAGCAGCCAAGGGAGCGGTGTGGGCCCAGGAACGTATGCTCCGGCTCTGGGCAGCAGGCCTGATGCCAGCTCAAATTCCTGGCCCAGCACAGGACCACAGGCAGGCCCGCTGCCCTCTGGGAGCCTCGGGCCGGCCTGGTTGGTAACATCATAAGCCCCAGAGCTATGCTCCTGGATTCGAATGCCTGCTCATCTGCTGGTGTGAGGCCTTGAACAAGCGGTTTACCCTCTCCCTGCTGCGGTTTCCTCCTGTATAAGGAGTGCTTCAGGGAGGACCGCCCGAGTTAACGCAGAGGGAGCGGTCAAGCCACTGTGTGGTGGGAGGCCGGACGCCCACGCCAGCACTGCAGTCTAGCAGTAGGCCAGGGGGGCTGCCGAAGGCTTTGTTCTGTCGCCAGAGGCTGTTTGTCTGTCTGCCTATGAGAGCAAACAACACAGCAGGGACACAGCAGCTCGGGGCTCACCAAGGACCACCAGTAGTGAGGTTTCCCTACCTGTGGCACCAGTGAGGGTATCGGAGCTCCAGGGTGCTGGGTGTCAGCCACAGAAGCCCCTCACAATCCTCCTTTTCCGGCTCCCCAGAACTGGGCTTAGCAGGCAGCTCTGGACAAGACGGCCTGCCCTCTCAGCCCACCCAAAGGCCTTACGATGCGGAAGGCATGACCACCTCCCCAGGGATACAGGACCTCGAGGCAGCAGGAGATGGGTAGGTGGCACTGTCTGTGTCTTGGCATCATGGGATATTGAATGCTAAGGGTGCCACGCCCACTTGTGAGGGCAGTGGGCTGGGGAGCCTGTCCGGCTCCCACCACCAGCGTTTGAGGTCCTGGTCCCAGGCCGCCCTCCACCCCTGCATCTTGCCCCCTCTCCCATATCCTTCCGTCACCAGTGCTCCTCCTGGGTTCCCCACCTGCTCTCAGGGCTCTGGGAAGGGCCCAGCTGGGAAGCTAGTGCCGAGTCCCCTCCCCTGGGCTGGGCACCAGAGCTCTGCCACTGTGCCCGGCAGAGGTCTGAGTCTGGTATGCACAGGCGCCTGGCCCAGGGCTGGACGGAAGTCACTAGGTGTCCCAAGGGTATCCCTGCCTGGGTCATGGGGCTCAACCAGTGCCAGATCCAGGGCCCTGGAGACTTAATGACAGGAAACAAGGAGGAGGAGGAGCCGGGAAGAGAGGAAGGGCAGGAATGCTACCGGGCCAGCCCCTGCGTTGGAACAAACAGTGCCGAGCCTAACACTTGTTGTTATTCACGTCCAAGTGCCCAGGCCACCCCCAGCCTTCCCTGGCTCCCTCGGCGCCCACGGTGCGAAGCCACAGCACCCGCTCCCTTCCTGGTATTATTTTGACCTGGGAGGGCACATCAGGAGGGGGTGCCGGATCACATGGCCATGCTGGTCACTTCTGTCCGACCCCAAGGATGAGCACAGGGCCAGAGAGTATCCCTGTCCTTGTCCCAGATCCACACCACATGTTAAAGCTGAAGACGGAACCCAAAGGCATCTCTCACTTCCCCGAGGAATGCTCAGAGGTTACATAACCTGCCCTCCAGCTGTCAGACAGGACTCACACTTGTGTGCCCAGACTCCAAGGCCTACGCAGACGCTTAGCACTGTGCCCCTCGCCATGGTGCCACCCTGCCAGCCCTCCCCCCACAGTGTATTCTGCCCTCAGGCACGTCCTATGGCAGTAGACACAGGGGCTGGCTTTCAGAATCCCTTTCCCCTGCAGTCTTCCAGGGCATGGGAACCTTTAGGACAGGCAGGAATTGGGCTACTTCAGGGGTCAAATGTGCAGATTCGGGTTAGACACCTCGGTTCAATTGCTGGTTCTCTAATTCCCATCTGGTCCTACGGCCCTGTGTTGATTATCTGACATCGCGAGGCCTGCGTTTCTTCATCTGTAAAAGATGAAGGACTGTGGTGGGGATCGGATGGGCTGATGGAAAGTGCATGGAGCAGCCCACGAGGTCAGTGGGCTGGGGAGCCTGTCCGGCTCCCACCACCAGCATTTGAGGTCCTGGTCCCAGGCCGCCCTCCACCCCCCCATCTTTCCCCCTCTCCCATGTCTTTCCGTCACCAGTGCTCCTCCTGGGTTCCCACCTGCTCTCAGGGCTCTGGGAAGGGCCCGGCTGGGAAGCTAGTGCCGAGTAAAGGCTGCTCGGTAAAGGCTAGGCATGAGGTCTCCTTCTGCCTTCATTATTTCAAGATGGGCCCCAATTCCCCGGACCCAGGACAAAAAACACCAGCCCAGGCCCTGACCCAACCAATGACCCTGAGTTGGCTCAGGCTCTCGGTTGGAAAGAAGCCACTGGCACGGGTCAGGTGAAGACTCTGAGTGCTGCCTCCTCTCAATCCTTACCGGAAGGATTTGGAGTGGGTGGGGAAGGGCTTGGTGTCAAAGCACCAGCTCAGGTGGCCCCCTCCTCCTCCCTGTCACTGAGTGTCAAAGCAGCCCGGACATCACCAGGACCTGTCAGACCAGTTCCCTCGGATGTGCCTGAGGTCCCAAGCCACTGTGTGTGATGGACAGGAAAGAGGCCAGGGACACCAGGGTCAGTGCTGCGCCCCGCAGCCACCTGCCTGGAAGTAAAACCCAGCTATGACACAGGGGGTGATAGTGGGCAGGACCTGTCCCTCAGGTTATGGGAGCCCTGGTACAGTGACAACCTGGGCTCTCACAGGGACCCCAAACTCTAAGCTACTACCCCTATTCACAGGGTTGGTTGGAAGGGTGTTTGCTGATTTAGAGAAAGGGCCAACTCCCAAAGCATAGCCACTGGGAGAGCAGCAGCCCAGCTTCCTCTCCCCCGGCTCTGTGGGCCCCATCAGAGGTCCCCACAATCTTGACCCCAGCCCTTGACAGCAGCCATCTCGTGTGTTCCCAAGATGATCTTCATCACATGCCAAGGCTGCCGCTCTGCAGCTAACCTCAAGCCCTCCTGCTGCACCACAGCTGCCCTCTGCAAGGTTGATGGCTTTGCCCTTGAGCCTTTTGAAAGGAAAGTGCAAGTGGGGTCTGGATGACCCCCACCCTGGACCCCTTCACCCTGGGGTGCACATGCGCTGTGGGCATTGCTCCCTGATGGAAGTCTTGCCTGGGCAGAGCCACTCTCAGGAGCAGAGGTGCAGCGGATGAACCCCCAGAACCCCCAAACACACAGGCACACGAGCACAGGGTCCCACCTGTAGGAGCAGCCACAACAAAAGGGGGTGCCTGTTTTAGCTCTAAAAACCTGAGCTCCTCCAGAACCAGCCCCTCTCCCTACGGCACACACACCCAGCAGCAGGGGGATTTGTTCCGTACCTTTGTCCCCCTTTACACTTCAGCAGCCCACACTCACCCTCCCCACCTCCCCATGGAGGGCTCAGGCCAGCCCCACAGTTCTGAGGCACCTCCACCCCTTTCCCGTCTCTGGGTCCCAGGAGGTTTCCAGTGAGCTCACTGTCGCTCTGCCAGACCTCCTGCCTCTCGGCCCCTACCTCGCCTCCAGAGCTGAGAAGGGGACAGGAAATGCACGAGTAATTATAGCCCAGGAGGGAAGGCGGCAGGGCAGTGGGTTCCAGCCACTGGCTCTGGCGTAGATACAGCAGGGACCTGGCCTAGGCCTGTGGGACCAGAGCCAGGCCCCAGAGGCCCCTTATCAGGAAGACCCAGAACAGCAGGGCTGGGTGACAGCTGGCACAGACACCTGGGTTCCCCTTCCCAGCCCCAACTGCACCAAGGGACCCCTTCTCTTTGCTGTGCCTACACTCTTCACCTCAGCCTCCGTTCTTTCACCTCAGCCTCCTAGCCCAGTGAGGAGACTCCTGGCAGCTGGGCAGCGTAGGAGGAAGGTTGCTCTGATCAGAGGGACTTGCTGATAAAATAGGGGCCGTCCCATTTGCCAGCCACTCCTGCCGTGTCCTGCTCCTGTCCCCAGAACCCTCAGACACCACACACATGCAGGCGGGCACACCCGGGCAACACGCCCCTGAGCCCCGGGACAGGACCAGGCACTGGGGAAGCCCGCGGTCGGCCCAGCCCTCTTCCTCTTTCCCCTGTTGCCCTTCTGTCCTTCAGTCCTTCAGCTCCAGAGTTTTCACTGGCAAAGGACCTTCTGCCACCCTGGGTTCTCCCGGCTCCTCAGAACCCGCCCCAAATCCCCGCAAGCCTCAGGCCACCAGTGTCCACATGGACAGGATCAGCCAGCTCTGCTGCGCAGGAAAGGAGCGCGTTGCCACGGTGACCTGTCCCGCACAGTGAGCACTTGACAAGGCTTGGCCCCCGCATCTCCTTCCGGCACGCAAAGAGAACACGCACGCACCTAACTGCCTGGCCGCGGGACCCCTTCTCCTTGTCCCCAGCTCAGAGGGAGCTACCTGGACGTCCAGCACACGCAGCCAGTCGCACAGGGAGCAGCGGTGCGCGCCGCCCACACCCCACAGCCAAGCTGCCGGCCTCCCTGACCCGTGCGCTGACCCATGTGCTGACCCGGGCGCCCCACGGCACCCCAGAGCACGCCGCCCCTAGCAGCTGGCCCCGGCGGAGCCACTCACCCAGCGCAGGCCCTGGATGCGGCTGGGCCGCCGGTGCTCTAACAGCAGCTGGTAGGAGCAGCTGCGGGGCCGGGGCATCCTCCGCAGCACCATGTCCAGCAGCGTCGCGTCCGGCCCCAGCGCAGGCAGGCGCAGGCCGGGGCCCCCGTCCGCGGCTGGGCCCAGCTGCCAGCGGCTGTCCCCTGGCCAACCCACCTGTGGCGCAGAGGAAGGTGTGCGGCCGGCCGTGAGCGTCCCCGCCGTCCTCCGACTGCAGGGGGAGGCGCCCGCCCCGCCAGGCGCCGGGGGAGGGACAGGAAGACCTGCCGGGCGGCCGCGCGTCCGGCTGCGGGTCTCGAGCGACTCCAGCAGGGCTGGGCGCTGCCCGCTCGGGAACCCCTGCCCGCCGCCGTCCGCGCAGCGCTCGGCCCGGACCCCTGCCCGCTCCCTCGACCGCGCCCTCCAGCTCGGAGCCGCGCGACCCCTCACCCACCTTCATGTCCCCGCAGTCACCCTCCGCGTAGGCTCTGGCGGGATCGCAGAGCGCGGGGCCAACTCCGGCCGAGCGCGCGTGGGTTCGGCGGACTCGGCCGGCAAGGAAGGCGGCGGGGCAGGTGGAGAGGCGCCCGCTTGGAAGGGCCTGGGGCTGGGGGCGCCCTTCCCGGAGCCCGAGCCTGCGCCGTCGGTCCAGGCGGCACCGCCAAGTGGCACCAGGCCGGGCGGCCGAGGGGCGGGGAGGCGGCGCCGGAGGAGGCCTGGCCGGGAGAGGCGGGGCGCGGTGCAGCCGCGTGGCCCGAGCCCAGGCGGAAACCTGGGAGGGGGCGGCGTGAGTCAGCGCCCCACCCCGAGGGAAATCCGGGCCGGCAGCTCCCGCCTGGCTCCTGTTCCGTCCTCTACCGACGACGCGCTTGTACGCTGCACGCGGACAGGGAAACTGAGTCTGGGCGGAACGGAGCCCAGGTGTACAGACGGACGGGGCTGGGCACGCCTAGGAGGAGGTGTGGCTGGGGCCAGCGTGGAGCAGAGAAGTGTGCCGGAGCTCGTCCTCGGGGCAGTGGACGCGGAGACGCCATGGGGTTCCGACCTCAGAGACGTCCCCACCCTGCACGGGTGCCGGCGGGCTGGCCTCACCTGTTTCTGAGAAGGCAAAGACTGCGACCTCGTATGGACAGCGAGACACCTGGTAATTGCTCAGAACTCCAGTGAGGGTCTAAAAAAGGCACAGCCGCGCCTCCCCTTTGTAGGAGCCACCCCCCTTACCCTTTTTCTCCCTTTCCTATTGTTAAGCCTGCCTGACTGAGGCAGGAACATTGCTAAGCAGCAGGTGCCTCCGCCACCGCGGGCGGAAACCCCATCCTGTAGAGAAAATTATTTCCTTGACCAGGGGGAGGGGAATTTTAATTGTAGTTAAAATCCCCACACCACGTTGTTTTTTTTTTTTTTTTTCCAGTCTCCTACCTAGTTCAAGCTGGCCTTGAATTTACAATGTGCCCCAGGCTGTCCTGAAACTTAAAGGTATCCTTCTGCCTCAGCCTCCCAAGTGCTTGGATTATAGGCCTGTGCCTCCATACTTGGCTAAACGTGTGTGTGTGTATGTGTGTGTGTGTGTATGTGTGTTTCCCAGGAGCTTATTAAAGTTCATGTTCCAGCTCCCCAAATTTAGAGTCACACTTAGTGGCATGAAATGGAAACACTGTACACTGAACAAAGGTCTCAGGTCACCTGTTGTGCCCACACTTTGAACCACCTTTATTGTTTTTCTTTTTTAGGTGCTGGGGATAGAATGCAGGACCCTGTGCTTGTCAGGCAGGCACTTAAGCCGCTGAGCTATATCCCCGGCCCTGTGCCCACACTTCGAGAAACACTGGCTGCATTTTTAACATCCTCCACAGAAAGGGACCCTGAGGATAAATCTGGCCACAGACCTAAGTTCCTGAAATTTGCAAGAAGAAAGCAAGCTTGGGTACTGACAGAAAAGGAAGATGGGCTAGGGGTCTCGACCATGCCTGGGGAGAGCACCGGCCATGAGCTGCAGTGGACAGTGACCTGCCACAGAGTCCTGAGACTGGCCATCGGGTCTGACCAGGTGCAGAGACCCAGGGGGCAGGCAAGGTCATCCGCTGGCCTGTAGGCCCGCGGCCACACCGCAGAGGCTCACGTAGCCTGCGCCCCAGTGCGCTCCAGGCCTTCCATCCCTGCCCAAACCCTACAAAGAGAGCACTTCCGATGTCCCCTCTGTCTGCGTGAGGTTCAGAGACAAGAAGCAACTTGTGGAGGCCATACTAGCAGCAAAGGGTAGAATTAGGCTGAGATCCACCGAGATGGGGCGGGTTCTTCCCACTCAGGAGTCTGAGATGGAGAAGGTAGCAGAATGACAGCTCAGGAGATATCTGACCCAGGCTGAGGCCCTCTGGGCAAGGGACCGCGCGGTCTGCGTGAGAAGCCGTTCAATGGGACAGCGAATCTCCTGTAGACAGTGACATCAGCCGCTGGGGCAGCCTCCACCCTCCCTGGACTGTTGTTGGCAGCGCACCCGGGGTGGGCAAGTGTGATGTTATTAGATAAACAGTAACAACAGCTAAGGCGCACCAGGCCTGTTCTTGACACCTCCCAAGCACTCGTTCACTGACCTCTGGGTGGGGCAGCTGAGGCTCAGACAGGCACAAGGCACTGCCCAAGGCCCCCAAGGCGGAGCCCCGAGTGGCTCCAGGGAGCACTTCTGAGGCCGTGTTCTTTGCCGTGCTGCAGGGTTGCCCGAGACCTCTGAGTGCTCCTGCAAAGCAGGTGCCCGGGCTTTGGGGCAAGAGGGTGGCAGGCCTCTGCAGACTCCCCAGGCAGAGGTGGTGGCTGAAGCCTGTGACTCCTTGGAGCTCAGCCTTCAGGCAGGCAGCTGGGCATCTGACACAGGCAGGAGCACCCAGGAGCTGGGCTCTGACCCCAGGCTGTATTTCTCTTAGCTTGGCCTCTGCTAGCACCCCATGCGTGGAGCCTGTAGCCTCCTGGACTGCACAGGAGCTTGGAACACCACATGTCCCAAACTCCCTTCCTACCCAGAAGCACCTGCCTCTAGCTGGACCCCCAGCTCTTGGACTCGGTCACCCGGTCCTCCCTGCACACCCACAAGTCTGCACTTCTCCTGGGCCCCTGCATGGGCTTCCCTGCCGCACCTGCCACGCGTGACATAGGCTTCCAACACTGACTCTGCGGTCACTTCACAGAAGTCTTTTTTGCCCCCAAACAACTCTTACGTACAGGTGAGGAAACGGATGCACAGAGAGGTAAAGTAACCAGCCCAAAGCCACACAGCTAGCAAATAGTAGAGATAGGCGCAGACAGTCCCAACTGCAGAGACTGTGTTCTTAAGCGCTGTGTTGTGTTGTAGCCTCTCCTCCCTCAAGTCCCACGCCGACTGTGCCACAGCCTTCCCGAAGAATCTGTGATCACCCAACAGCCTAAATTGTAGGTGCCAGGAACTGGGTGATAGAGCCAGGCCACAGACACTGCCCTAATGCTGTGGGAGTGCACAGCCAGTGCCAGCATCTTCTTACCTCCAGTGACCTGTCCGGTGGTCTCCCTGCCTAGCAGCTGCCTCATGATTGTGGGTGGACATAAAATGCAGGTGCGCCCTGAGAGTCGGACGCCTGCAGCAGCCCCAAATGCAGGGCTGGTTGGAAGGAGAAGGGCGCTTTTCAAGATTCCTTTCTGTGGACTTTAGGGAGTCACACCAGGGCCTTTGCTCTGAGCTACACTGAGTCACCAAGTGCCGAGGCCGGGCTGCAGCGCGGCCCTCCCGCCTCAGCCTCCCTGATTGCTGGGATTGCACATGCACCCCACCCAGCCGGCTGTCTGGCTCACATCCGAGGTGTCCTTCCGGCCCCCGCCACTTCCCTGTGTTCTCCTCCTCCTCTCTGTCTTGTGCTGTGGACTCGGCTCACAAGGTTTTGCACTGCAGCTGAGGTGGATGGATGGGACCGAGAGCGAGGGCTCAGAGGCTCGGCTCAGTGGCCTCCTGCAGGGCTGCAGAAAAGAGCAAGTAGGAGCCCAGGTCAGGACGGAAGCCCTGGAGCTGGGTGGCCTGGCTTCCCCAGGGTCCCTCAGCTTTTCCCTGGGTCAAGGTTGATGAGTAACAGGGAGTGGCCGGGATATGGATGCGGGTGGCCTCAGCTGGACGCAGCACTGGCTCTGCCCGGCAGTGGCCCTCTGATCCTGCCCGGACTCCTCCCTCCCCCATGGGTTCCAGCTCATTTCTCCCATCTCCTGACCTGCTGGGGGCGGGGCAGGTGCTGAGATCGGCAAGGTTATGGACATCCAGCCAAACCTGCCTGGGCCGGCAGCACTTAGGACAGTGATGGGTGGCAGAGGGGAGCTGGGCCCCTGCTTCTCTGGCTGGGGAGGGGGTGGGTGAGCTGGGGCTCCACACAGGGCTAGGGCCCGGCAGGGACCTGCCGAGGCAGAGCGGAGATCCCCGCCCTTCCATAGGCGCATTCTTGTGACTGTTGCTCAAGCTACCCAAGTGTGACATTCACTGAACACAGCTGTAGTAGCAAAGGTGGGGCCAGTGTCTGGGGAGAGGAGGAGAGGAGACAGCAGTCTTGAAGTGTCCCCAAGCAGGGCCCAGGCCTGTCACCCTGTGAATCAGGTGCTCTACGAACATGCAGAAATTAGCCCCTGCTTTCTGTCTCCACCTCTGCTTTCCAAGGGCATGTGTGTGTGTGTGTGTGTGTGTGTGTGTGTGTGTGGCAGACACGGCACCTGACCCTGAGCAGCCAGTGTGCCCAGGAGGCTGCTCACTCCAGTCTTGGCCACTTTCCCTCAGATGTCCCTCACCCCTCATCCTGTCCTCCCTCCCTGGAGCTGGCCTGAGCCGCCTCCGCCTCCTCCTGCTCCCTGTGCTCCACCCCAGCCCTTCCCAGCCCTCTGCTCAGCGGGCGCCATTCCGGCCTCAGACCCGGCCCCCTCCTGCCTCCAAGAGCTTGCGGGCAGGGTCCCCAAAGGGCCTAGGCCAGGTTGGAGGTGGTGGGAAATGGGTGACCAGGCAGCCAGGCCAGGGATGGGGCCCCTCCCAGTTCAGAGCAGACCCCAGCCTCATTCCCAAGTCCTCTCGGGAAGTGTTCGGGCTGAGGGGAAGCCGTGTAGTCCAAAGACTTCCTGGCACCAGCGCGCTGCCCACTTCCTCCCTCTGGAGAGGACCTGGTAGAGACCAGAGCAGGGGAGGGCACAGAAGCCAGAAGCCAGGGAGGGAAGTGAAGTTTCCAGAGAGGGAAGCAGAAATAGCGTGTGTCTGTGCCTGTACATGGGCGTGCGCCATGTTGGTGCGCGTATGTGCGTGTGTGTGCATATGTGTGCGGTGGGGGAGGGGGCGCGGCACCGCTGAGGGGCACACAGGCCAGCCCCATGATGGCCACCTCCCACGCAGGAAGCTCTTCCTGCTCCTCGGCCTCCCCTTCCTGCCCAGGCCTTGGCCTCCTGCCCAAGTGAGCAGTGTGGGTCCAGCTCTCGGCTGACATCCCTGGGGCGGCCAAGGCCCAGCTGAGCTTCCCTGACTCTTAGCTGAGCGCAGGCCGAGCCTCCCGGCCCTAGTGAAGGGGGCCCGCGGGCCTGGGCGGCTGCTCCTCTCCCCCGCAGGGCCTGGCCTGCGCCACCACCCAGGCCCCCGTCCCTTCCACACTGGCCCTCGTCACAGAGGCTGAGTGCTTGCGTGGGATCAGGAGAGCACACACAGCAGGGCCTCGGGGCCGGCCTCCTGCACAGCAGCTGCAGGCCAGGCTCCTGAGCTCCGTGGGCCCAGTTCCCCTTTCTAGCCAGAGCATCGCCTCACCCCCGAGCACCCCTGGACCCACCTGCCACCCCGCCCAGTGCGCGGCCTGCCTTTTCCCGTCCCTGGGTGGCGTCCAAGGACTCACCCGCGTGCATCAGCCCAGTGCTCCCGAGGTGCAAGTCCGCCCTGCCTTCCTCATGGGCAGCAGCCTCCGGGAGGGGGTTAGGGTTAGGGTTAGGGTTAGGGTTAGGGCACCCGTGTCGCTCTGTCCCCTGCTCCTGCAGCTTGGCCTCGGCTCAGCCTCTTCTACCCTAGCAGCACGCAGTCCTGCGCTCCACACAGTTCTCTGGGCCCCGGGGGCGGGCAGAGGGAGTGGCCAGGCCGAAGCCAGACTCCGTGAAGAGATCCCCTCTAGGTGCAGGACGTGGCCCCAGGGAGGGCCCCTGGGTCTAGGCCCTTCCTGAAGCTTCACCGGCTGGCACATGTGGTGATGAGGAGCTCCACAGGCAACCGCCACCACTGCTTCCACCGCAGGCCTTTCTAAGTCCAGAGGAAGATGGAGCTGCCCGAGGGCAGAGGCGGGAAGCAAAGGGAGGCAGTTCAGCGCCAGGCGGGCCGTGGGCTGCCAGAGCCGGCTCCAGTGGGCAGGGAGGATCTGGGGACCAGGGACACTCACTCAGGGAGATGCTGGTGGAGTTCACCAGCCAAACGTGTGAGCCCAAGAGTCTTGCCGGGTCCTGCACAGCTGGGCGTGAAGGCACAGGTTGGGGAAGGCTGCCCCCTGGAGCCAGCAGCGGGGAATTGCGCGGCAGCCAGAGGTCCTTTCTTTCCTCTATCGCGAAGCTATTTAGTGAGCTCCAACCTGCGCGCCTGATGTGACGCTCCCTAAGGAAGTGGAAGCCATCAGGCAGTAGGGAGGACCGCCCCGGACGACTCCTCCAGTGAGGGGCTGCTTGGCATATGGCACTTGCCGAGATAAAACCAGAAGAGTCCCAGGCGAGCCAGGACACGTTGGTCACCCTAAGAGATAAAGCCCTTCCCCTCAGGGAGGTTGCATTTGGACAGGGATGGCAGGGCGCAGTGGAGAAGGTACCACGGTCCCTCGCTTATGGCAGAGAGTATGTACCAGACGCCCCTGCAGTAAGTGAAAATCAGCGAAGTAGCAACATTGTATTTATTTTAATATATATACGCTTTTATATATTATATATAAGGTTTTACATATTACATATATGGCTTTATATGTATAGTTTTATATATTTTATAAGCCCTTCCCACACTCTTATAAACCTTCCCGCACTTTTACAAACACTTCTATTGTTCTTCTTATGTATTTGGTACAGGGTCTCACTGCGCAGCTCGGGCTCCTAGTGATCCTCCCATTTTCAGCCTCCCGGTGCTGGGATTATACGTGTGTGCCGCCTCACCCAGTCTACTTCTAGTGTTCTTAACCACTTTCTGATCTTCTAAACCTACCTAATTTTAACAACACACATATACTGTAAGGTACTGCCGAATCCTGCAATATAGTGAAAGCTCTGTGGTAGATAATTTATTTTCTGAAAACCCACAAAACAGGGAGTCTACGAAACCTGAACTGTGAGCAAGCGAGGGACTGCGTAAATTCCCAGGCAGAGCCGCAGGGTGGCAAGCGCTACGGCTAGCAGTCAGGGACCCTGCTTTACGCGGACCGATGGATTTCCTGTCTAGGATCTGAGCCTTGAGCGATGGGGCCCATCTAACGAGCATTCCAGGAAGAGCTTCCCAGACCCTGGGGCAGCAGCGAGTGGGACAAAGAAACCCGCGCGTTTCAGCGAGGCTCCAGAGCGAGGCAGGCTGGGCTTGGCAAGACCCTGATCCCGTTACCCTAACAGCCGGGGAGGTGTCCAGGGACTGCTGCAAAGCAGTGCCGGCCTCCGGGTGTTTAAAAATCACAGCAGCTGCTGGTGCATGAGGGGTGGGAGGGGAAGGGTCGGGCGGAGGAGGGCCAGCTAGGGAGCTGCTGCTGGCAGGTGACTGCGACGATCTGGGGGGGAGAGAGGACCGGGAAGGCCCCGCTGGGTGTACTAGGGAGTTGGACACGGCAGGGGTGAAGGAAGGGGAGTTCTGGAGGGGACAGCTAGGTTTGGCTCTGAGGTCACAGCAAACAGGGTGTGGCCCTGGGACACCAGCAGTCCCTTTATATGGGATTAAGGAGCGATGAGGAGGCCCTGACAAGACAAATAAAAACCTGCCAGCTAACAGCTCAGTGGGTGTATTCTGGACTGTGGAGGAGGCAGATGTCTGGAAGGGTCCCTGTGGGAGGGAGCGGAGAAGGAATTTAGTGGGAGGCAGGACCGGAGTTACCCGGATCGGCGGGGCCAGTCAGAGGTAACCTCAGTGGGACTCGCGGCTCAGTTTTTCGTACAGAATCTGCTGAAAAGAGCTGAAGTAGAGTGAGAGATGGCATAGCAGGATCGTAAGGTTGGTTGTCACCAGCAACCCTGAATCTTAGCTGCGCCGCGCCACGCATGCGCAAATCCACCGACAGGGCGGAAGGGCAGCTTCGCTCCGGTCAATCATCCAAGGCCCCCAGCGAGCCTGGCCTGGCGCTGCCGCCGCCCTCCTCAGCCCTTGACCTCTGAGTGATCAGAGATGCAAGGAGTGGTGGCGGGCACATGGCAGAGGGCGACGAGCCAGCCTGGAGCGGCACCATGGCTTCCTTCTTCCATCGCAAGCCATGGTGTTGACTCACCTGCAAGGAACTTGGGAAGCACAGCACCTTAGTCCTGAGCCCAGAAGGTGAGGTGCACGGTGCTGGTGAGCAGGAGGCTGGCTGGCTGTCTGTCCAGCGGTGGGGATGGACGCATGCCCTCGGAGAGTACCGCGAAGAGGAAGCTGGGGCTGGCCGCAGCCCCTGCCTGAGCCTCCGCTCTTTCCCCTCAGGCCTTTCTCCGGATAAGATCTTCCCTGTCCCACACCTTCCCACTGAAAGTAGCCCAGGGCTGCTGACTCCTACGAGACTGTCATTTCACACCGTAGCGAACTTGGAGGGACGGGACCTGCCTGGCAACAATGAGGTCCTGAGCTGGATTCCCAGTGCAAAAAAAAAAAAAAAAAAACCAAAAGCTAGCCTGGATGTCACCGTCTAACGAATTTTCCTAAGGGAGTTCATCTTGTGCTATCTTGCTCATGAACATAAGGACAAGTGACTCTGGCCACAGCATTAATAACCTGCTGAGATACTGTGTCGAGGGCTCTCACTGCAGTGTCTGGCCTGACATCTTAGCCCACATGGCAAGCGTGTGAGAGGCCGTCATCTCTTTAGGCAGATGGACGGCAGCGGTGCCGAGAGCTAGAGGAGCGCCGATGCCTTGGCCACTCTGCCGCGTGCAGCTACTAAGATGCGTTAAAATGAGTTAAACAGTTCAAGTCAGCTGTGCTGTCACACCGGCCACCCAAGGTGCCCTCAAGGTCACGGGTGACGGCAGACCTTACCGGGCAGCTCTGGGTTAGGGTCTCAACCGGGGCCGCCCAGTAAATGAAACAGCTGGGTGGCTGGGCTGGTGGCCCCATCTGAGTGTCACACTCTTTGATAACTCCTTATTCATTCTGCCACTGTAAAAATGTTTCTTTTAAACTTCTTTTTAATCTTTCATTTACTTGGTATAGAGTCTCACTAGAGAGGCTGGACTCGTAGGGATCCTCCTGTGACAGCCTCACAGCGCTGGGATTGCAGGCGTGTACCAGCACGCCCAGTTTTGGGAGCCCACACGGTGCAGGGCTGGTATGGCGTGTAGTATCGGGAACTGAACCCCAGTCCCTGCATGAGCCTAAGCATGGCCTTGCTGGCCTTTTTTTTTTTCTTTTTTCTTGTGAGACAGGGTTGTGCTATATAGTTCAGGCTGTTCCCGCACTAACTATACAGCCCAGGATGGCCTGGGACTTGTGGTGCTCCTCCTGCCTCAGCCTCCTGAGTGCTGGGGTGACAGGTGCATACCACCACACCCGGCTAGCATTCCTAAACTGCGTGCTCACAGTGTCTTTACTCTTCTCATCTCTGTCTGCCTGGCCACTGAATTCCTGCCTGACCCTCAGCTCCAACTGACATGAATCTGTCTGGGATCGACTCGCTCTTGTCCATCTCCCTGCCTGTGCCTGTACCAGCTCTGTGGCCCCTGCCACCTTTGCCATTGCTGCCTTCTGCTGCCATGGGATGTGCTTTCTGGGCTGTATTGGGGACAGTCGGGGGACATTGTGGGTCTCAGTGCTGACTCTTCATCACACTCATCACAGCTAGCTCTTTTCTTCTTTTCTTTTTTTTTTGAGACAGGGTTTCACTGTACAGTTCAAGCTGGCCTTCAACTGACTTTGTAGCCCAGGGTGGCCTTGAACTCCCTGAGATCCTCCTGCCTCAGCCTCCTGAGTGCTGCAAAGAGCTTGTGCACCTGAACTCTCTGCTTCATGTCGTTCAAAGAGTAGGTCACCTTCTGGCCATATTTCTAAAATATGAAACTGTCACTGCTGTCACCTGGCCCTCTTGGGAGAGGGACAGCATTCATGTGAAGGATGCAAGGCCTTTTCTGCCCAGAGCCTTCCTCAGCTCTGAACTATGCAACCCAGCCCCATCCTGTTGTTTCTCATGCTTGCTGTCCCTCCTAGTTGGACCCTGTCCAAGCCTCCCTCCCTGAGCCGCAGGGCCCACTCTCCGCTCTGAGTGACCAGCATTTAACTCTGTACCAGCAGCTCCTAAAGGAGGGCTGAGGACCAAGCTGTTGCATTAAAATCACTTCTCTTTTTTTTTTTAATTTTATTTATTTATTTATTTGTTTGCTTGTTGTGTTTGTTTGTTTCTTTATTTATTTTATTTTGTGGCTGGCTCAGCCTGCCCTGGTGGTGGCGCTGGCGCAGCATGTGGTGCCGGGGATCGAACCGCAGTCCCTGCAGTTGCCTGAGCCCTCCTAAGCAGGCGCTTTAGACCACTGAACCATCTCGCCGGCCCCAAAATCACTTCTCTTTTAAACAACCCACTCTAAGATTCAAAATCTAATAGGTGGGGTGGAATAAACTTTTAATATTTATTTAGGTCACACTAAGGGTTGAACTCAGGGCCTCTACACTGAGCTACATCCAGAGCCCTTTTCAGTTCCCTGTTTGAGAGTTTTTTTTATGTTGTTGCTGTTGTTTTTGTCTTTTTGAGATAGGGTCTTGCTATGCAGTTCAGACTGGCCTTGAGTTCACTTTTGTAGCCCGGGCTGGCCTCAGGCTCGTAGTGATCCTCTTGCCTCAGCCTCCCCAGTGTGAGTGCCAGGCTCACAGGTGTGCACCCTTTTTCTTTAGCATCGGTGTTATTCTGAATCACTTGCTGTCGGCTCTGCTCCAGCCCTAAGAGACAGCCTTGTGCCTGCCGGGCCAGCTTACCACCCTGAGCCACACACCCAGCCTTTCTATGTATTATTATTTTTTTTTTTCCCGGAACTGGGGATTGAACTCAGCCCCTGGCGCTTGCCAGGCAAGCGCTTATTCTAATGAGTTATCTCCCCAGCACCTCTATGTATTATTTTTTATGTATTTATTTATTTTCGGGACCGGGGTTCAAACTCACGACCTTGCATTTGCCAGGCAGGCACTTGTGCCACGGAGCTATCTCCGCAGCCCCTATGTATTAATTTTTAAGGAGAAATTTAAATCTTGAATTTTAAACGAGTCTCCTATTTCGAGGTCAAATTTAAAACCAGTCCCTGCGAGCTCCTCCGCAGCGCGTTCCGGGCCGGCGCTCAAGGCACAGGCGGCCTCCGGCCGAGGAGGGCGCTGTGCGAACCCGGCGGACTGGCCCGGGCGGACCGGGGCGGGGCGAAGCGGCAGGCGACAGCGACCGCGACGGCTCTGCCCAGCCCGCACCTGCGACCCGGCCGCCGAGCTCCATGGCCCCGTCGCGGCTGCAGCTCGGCCTCCGCGCCGCCTACTCGGGCCTCAGCGCCTTGGCGGGCCTCAGCGCCTTCCTTGTCTGGACCGTGGTCTACAGACAGCCGGGCACCGCGGCCGTGGGGGGACTCGCAGGTACGCGACGGGCGGGGGCACCCTCTGGGACCTACACCCGGCTGGCGGGGCGCCCCAGGGCTGCAGATTGCGGCCACGTTCCGGGCTCGGGGCCCCGGCGTGCCGGGTCTCCAGGACTCGGGGCTCCTGGGTTCCAGGGGCCGCGCTCGGCGGGGCTCCTGGGCTCCGGAGCTCCTAGGCTCCTAGCTTCTGGGTTTCTGGGTTCCTGAGTTCGGGGTTCCTGGGCTCCTGGGCTCCTGGGCTCCTGGGCTCCTGGGCTCCTAGCTTCTGGGTTCCTGGGCTCCTGAGTTCGGAGTTCGGGGTTCCTGGGCTCCTGGGCTCCTAGGCTCTGGGTTCCCGGGCTTCTGGGCTTGGGGCTCCTAGGCTCTGGGTTCCTGGGCTCCTGAGTTCGAGGCTTTTGAGTTCCAGGGGGCTGTGCTCAGGGCTTCTAGGCTCCTGGGCTCCTAGGCTTGGGGTTCCTGGGCGCAGGGCTTGGGGCTCCTGAGCTTCTGGGCCCCAAGGTTCCTGGGCTTCTAGGCTTCTAGGCTCAGGGTTCCTGGGATCCTAGTCTCAGAGTTCCTGGTCTTGGGGTTCTTGGGCTCCTAAACTCCTGAGCGTAGGGCTCCTGGGACTGCGCCACTCCCACACCTGGATCCACGATCCCTGCACCCAGCACCTCCTCTGTAGGCCTGAGCCCCGGTCCTCCCCGCCCCCCGCCCCCCATCAGTGGGTAAGAAGGAGGTCTGGAGTCCCCAGATCTCATGGCCTCCAGCAGGTTGAGCCCCATGGCCCCTAAGCCCGCCGGGGACCCTCAAACCCCAACCCACTCCTCTTTCTGTGCTAGGAGAAAGGAAGGTGCTCAGGGAACTTGGTTGTGGAAGCCCAGGGCTCAGGCTTGCTTTGAGGCTGGCATGCAACTTTGGACTAGAGCTTTAATCTCTCTGTGCCATGCAGCTGGTATGAAAATGAAAATGACAAGTCATTTTTAAATACCTTTTTAATGCCTCCTTATGTCAGGCACTGTGCTAAGCATTTGGCTTCTATTATATCATCAGTTCCTTACCTCAGCCCTTTGAAGCAGGCATTGTCGTGCCCATTTTACAGATAAGAAAACCAAGATTTAGAGTACATAAATTATTTGTGCAGGGTTACAACTGCTACATGAAGTAGCATGTGTGGGGAAGGACTTTGGAAAATGTTTATATAAGGGCAATGATTTTTTTATAGGATGACTTTATTCTGTTACAAAATCTTCCAGATATCTTTAAATGAAATAACTAAAAATAACTGATTCACTCATTGCCGCTGAGCTTGCAAGAGGGGCATGGACTGCACCAGCCTGAGCCATGCCGAGCAAGGCACTGGGTCCCCAAGAAGGAGAGGGTGGGTTCCCTGAATGGCATGGCCTTGTGCCTGCCAAGGAACCCCACCCCAGCAGCTGCGGGCCTCCTTGGGCATCCTCATCCGCACAGCCTGCCCTCGCACCCTGAATTTTTGGAAGGCACAGCTTGTCCTGGTGGCTGTGTGGCTGAGGCCTAGGATGAACGGGTGGGGGAAGAGCAGGGGCCAGGCTACCTTCCGGGTCAGAGCTGCCTGTGTTTGAGGCCCGGCCTGGTGAAGACCACAGTGCCCCCCAGGCCTCGGTTTCCTCTCAGGGAAGGAGCTGTGTCCAGGCCGGCCTCCACCCCTGTGCCCGGGGTGTTCTATGCACTGCGATCTCGGTCCAGCTCTCAGGGCATATGCCTCCTCCCCGGCTCCCCAGGACTCAAGTGCCTTCCGGGAGAGGCCCTGATGTGATCTTGGGCAACCAGAGGTGGGGGAGGGTCGCCGGCCTGGGCCCCACAGCCACGTGCCCAGGGGTCCAGGCTGTCTGCAGCCCAGCAGCCTGCTTCCTCCTCTGGGCCCAAATGTCAGCAGGTTCCTGACATGTGAGCGAGGCACTTCTGACTCAGCAGCTTGAGGTTGCTGAGTCACTGGAGGAGCCTGTCCAGCCTGTGCCCCATGCTGGGCCTGGTGGGGCTTCTCAGGCCTCTGGGCAAGGTCAGCTGTGGAACCCTGGGCACAGGGGGCAGAGCTGTGGGGCAGGAGTGCCCTGCGCCGCCCCGAGTCTTCCAGGAAAGCGGCAGGAGAAAGGTGGTTTCCTGGGAGGCTGCGTTGGGCCCACCTGCCCCGCTTTGCAGCGGGGGTGGCAGCAGAGCACACAGTCACCTGCCCTGGGTCTCAGAGGCCAAGGCAAGAGGACAAGAACAGAAGGTCGCCCGGGAGGCCGAGCAGCTCCACGTCCTCTCCACACCGCCTGCAAGGGAGCAGAGTCTCCAGGCCTTGGGCCTCTGTTCTCCCAGGGCAGGGGGAGAAGCCGGGCTGTGCGGGTGTGGGGTGTCCTGACCCAGGCCGTGTCCCTCCTGTGGCCTCTTGGGCATCTCACCTCCAGCCAGGCTGCTGGGGACGCTGTCATGGCCCAGCCTGTGCACTGAGAGGTAGGCCAAGGTGTTGGTGACTCTGGAATGGAGTAGAATGATGGTGAGGTTGTCATGGGCTTGTACCACGGTGAGGCCGGGGACCCCAATTTGTGCAAACCAGATTTCCTGGAGTCCCATGGCATCCTGGGAAAGGGTGCAGGGCCAAGGGACAGTTACCTCCCAACTGAAGTGAGGGGGGATCACCTCCTCAGGGGCCACTTGGGAGCTTTCTGTGCAGCAGAGCAGTGAGCCTGAGCGAGGAACAAGCCTCCAGGCCGGCATGCGGCATGCGTTGTCCTGAGGAGGCAGGAACAACATGGGGCGCATGCGCGTGGCAGTGGGGTTGCTTACCAACAAGGAAGAGGGACTGGATGCATCCTAGATGTCTTCTGCTTGCAGCCCTTTTGGAAGATAAGGGGGTGGGAGTTCAGGGAGGACCCCGGGCCCTACCTGAGCGCTTCTAGCCCCCCACTGCTGAGCTGCAGAGCTTCGCTGACCTTATTTTCCCCGTGGCTGGCATTCAGAACCTCTAAACCCAAGTTTATCTAGGGAGAGCGGGTGAGCAGCGGGCCAGCAGCTTGGCCCAGATAGGCGCCCATCTGACGGTTTCCGTGCTCAGGGCGGCAGGTGGCACCACCGGGGCTCTTCAAGATACCGCACAGGCTTGGGCATGCTGCCCAGGGGTAGAGCGCGTACTTGGCCTGCTCCAGGGCCAGCTCACCTCTCAGCACCCCAACCCCACACACAAAAAAAGAAACTAAACAACTTCCCAGTAAGAGCTTCAAGATGAGTGGGTCAGACTTCCAAGGCAGGTGGCTGGCATAAAATCTAGATCGGGGTCCTCCCTGGCTGGCCTGTACACACTCAACTTGTTAAGGGAGTGAGGCCCTGGTCCGGATGTGTGGCCACGCCCACCACTGACGTCACCAGACAAGCCCCGCCTCCACACCAGCCTCTCTCTGGTCTGCTGACCTCTGATTTTCCAGAGTTCCTACCCCACATGAGCTGCCCTTTGGGACCACCTAGGTTTGCACTCCTTAGGAGAATCCAATGGCACGATGATAGAGTGTGCAACAAATGTAAGGGGCTTGAATTAGTTGCAGGCCCCACACATTCACGCTAGTCTGGTGGAAAATTGTCTTCCAGCAAACTGGCATCTGGTACCAACAAGGCTGGGGTTGCTGAGTGTTGTGATCCTGCAGGATGAGCCAAAGCTCACGCTGCCAGCTGTGGCTGCCCTGGAGGCAGGGAGGGGACATGTTTGTGGCTCCCATCCCACCTGCCAGGCACCCAGCCCCAAGGGTTAGCTGAGGGTGTGGGGCCGAGCAGGGTGGTGAGGGCAGTGGTGGGCAGGTGGCCTCCCAGGGTGGAAACCCCAGGCTGTAGGCACAGCAGGGCAGGCCCCGCCTCTCTGGGTACAGTCTCATGGGCTGTGTCCCTCACCAGGGAGCCTCAGTGGTGACTGGGCACCAGAGCTCAGCTGCATCCCGACTAACTTCCCCACCCTGTTTCTCCCTAACTTTAAAAAGTTGTGACATAGTTCAGGCACGTAAATAAAACACAATACACAATTTAATGAATGTCCTGGCACTCCCTGCCCAGCCAATGCCCATCTATGAAGCAAACACTCTGCCACGCCCATGGGCTCCTCTCTGCCCCAGAAGATGCCAGTCTCACCCACACTCCTTCAGGAGGCCTCCACGCCTCCGAGAGGCCCTGCACACTGGTCTACGCAGCTGCCCTGTGGGTGGCTGTGACAGCTGGGGCCCTGCGTCCAGGGTCCATCGGAGTGCAGCCCACCGTCTCTCACTCCACCCTTGTTGAGAGCCCGTGGCCCTGCCCCAGACCCTGGCCAGTGGAACCGTTGTTTGTGCCGCTCTTGGGCCGCAGCAGCAGCAGCAGGCACTGCCTGGCACGGAGCATTGTTTCGTGGGCTATTGTGTTGGCCGAGTAGCAGCTGCCACCCTAGGCAGGGCCTGGCCAGGCGCAGGGAGAGCTCCAGGGCACTGGGCCTGCCCTTGCTGCAGGAACGCTGAGCCACGGGGACAGGCAGCGTGGTCGTGGGCACCATGTGGCTGAGGGTCTTCCTGAGGCCCAGGAGGAGCCTGGGAAGGAGGGGGAGTCCAGGTCGAGTTGTGGTATCACACTCCCTGGAGAACTCCACTGTCTGGAGGGACAAAGGCTCACCTCAGTGTCCCCAGGGGCCTAGTGGAGGCAGGCTGAGCAGGGAGCTGCAGCATGGCAGGTGGCTGCCTGCATCCTGCTGACAGATCTGTCCCCTCAGGTGTGCTGGCGCTGTGGGTCCTGGTGACGCACGTGATGTACATGCAGGACTACTGGAGGACCTGGCTCAAGGGGCTGCGTGGCTTCTTCTTCGTGGGCGTGCTCTTCTCGGCCGTGTCCGTGGCTGCCTTCTGCACCTTCCTTACGTTGGCCATCACGCAGCACCAGAGTGAGGGCCGTCCTGGGTCAGCGGGGGTGGGGAGGGGTGAGAGCCGCGGTTCTGCTCCTAGAGATAGGCAGCTCACTGAAGTTGCCCGGCCCTTGAAGTGGGGGGAATGACAGTTCCGGCCCCTTGAGACGGGAGTCATTGGAACTCATGTGCCGTGTTGGGCACAGGGCGTGCGTGCACAAGCTGCCTCTCGTGGGCAGACCTTTTAGGCTCTGCCTAGCTCTGGAAGGAGGCGCCCCCTGGTGGCTGTGATGGGAGGAGCCGGAGGCCCTTCCCTCCACGCACCTGCGACTGCGGCCCCGCCCTCTGCCAGGCCCACGCTCCTCCCGCAGACCCCAGAGTGCCCCGACCCCTAGCCCTCTGGGTCTTCCGTGGGGTGGGCAATGTTGGGGCGTGGCCCTTGAGTCACCCCAGGGCTCCACTTCCCCGCAGGCTTCACAGACCCCACCAGCTACTACCTGTCCTGCATCTGGAGCTTCCTTTCCTTCAAGTGGGCCTTCCTGCTCGGCCTCTACGCGCACCGCTACCGGGCCGACTTTGCCGACATCAGCATTCTGAGTGACTTCTGACCCCGGGAGCGAGGTCACTGTGGCCTGGGGGCCTCAGGACCCGGACGCAGCCTCTGAGGCCCGGAGCTAAGGCCTGGGGTCGGCCTGCTCCAGGCCCTGGGGACCCAGAACTGAGGCAGAGATTCGTGGCAGGATCAGCGTGGCTTCCTAGGAGTACCTTTGGTCCCCTTTAGGGCACCAAGGGGTCCTTCCGTGTTGCCCATTGGGCTGGCTGCAGGGCAGCTTCAGGCCTTCCCAAGGGATTCTATTTTCTTAGCACATGGTGGAGAATCTGTGTAAGTAGGCCTGGATGACAAAGTCAGGGCCTTGGGTGGGGTGATGAGGCCGAGACCCGAGCAGAAACAGGTGGCCTCCCCTCTTGCTGAGGCCGAGGGAGCACAGGTCCCTGGACAATCTGTTAGAGACCCTGGAGCCCCAGCATGTCGCCTCCGCTTCTGAGGGGGCTCAGGTGGCCAAGCCATCAGTCTGAGGGGTGACATTCCCAGGGCCCCGCCCCTCTTCCAGCAGAGCTGGTCTTCCTGGGGCTCTGCTGCCCCGGTTGTGTCTCACGTCTATGCCAGCCCCGTGCCTCCTCACTGCCCAGCACCTGGCACCCCAGCCCACCCACTGCCTTCTGGCTGGGCTGCCCTCCTCTGACGCCCTCAGAGGGACCTGTGTGAGGCGGAGGGCTCCGAGTGCCCGTGTCCCTCAGGTGAGCTCACCACTGTGTACATGTGTTCCTTTCCCACCACTGCGCCCTGCCCCAGGGTCTCTGCCTCATCTGTACAGCTGTCATTCATACCTGATAGTTTCCCATGGGAAGGCATAGAGAAGGGTCAGGGTGCTGTGAGAACAATGGCGGGGAAGGGTGGCTGGGTGTCTCTGGCAGGCTAAGAACTCTTCCCCCAAGCTGTGTCCCAGGGAGGGACATGGCGGGTTCTCCAGCTCAGTCCTCTGGGTCCAGGAGAGCCCAATAGCTAGGTTCTCCCTGACCCCCAGGCAGCCTTGGCAACCCCCGCAGTTTACTCTGCACCCCAGGCTGGGGCCATAGGAAAGGCCTAGGGCAGGAGGACCCTCTCTGGCACCCCCAGCTGTTGCGATGCTTAGCACTCCCATCCGGAAGAAGGACCCAGAAATGTCTAACCTTAGCACCTTTTACTGATCAACAGCGGCCCCAGGCGCGGAAGGACCTAGCTGAGCTCACGGCTGGGGCTCAGGCCCAGGTGTGTCTCCCTCAGGAGCCGTGGGGCCTCGGCCCGCTGGGTGTTGGCACCCGTGTCCCTGTCTCTGTTGATGGTGCAGCCACTTTCTCTCCCCAGGGTGGGGCAGTAACCCTGAGTCCAGAGTGGCCCAGCTGCACGGGGCCCAGCCGGATGGGGCCCAGCCGGCCGAGAAGGCCCTCTAATGGCACTTACGCTTACTCACGGGACATTAAAGCAAATAAAACATTTATTGTTCAGATTTTTTTTTTTCCATTTTTTTCTTTTTTACAAAAACATGCATACGTACACGGGAATGATGGGTCCTGGGGAAGACACTCACGCGTCCACACGTTCAGTCACGCTTGCAGGCACGCACAAATACTTTCCTTCTTGGCCCCAGGCAGGGACCCCAGAAGCCTCCCCTCCCGTGACCATCTGCTCTCCCACCCTCTTCCCCGCAGCTGTGCGAGTCCTGTGTGGGGCACCAGAGAGTGCAGGGGTGGCGGAGACCCCAGAAAACGGAAGGCTGTGGGGGCAGTGGCGAGGGGGCTCTGGGTCCCCCTGAGCTGCTAGGAGATGAGGCCTTGGTGCTGCTGGACCGGGATGCACAGGGCTGTCACAGTGCCTGTCCATGCCCCCGGGGACCGGGGTGTCGGACACAGTGGTCTCTGGTGGGGGCAGCAGCTGGATGGGAGGCCCACAGTGCCAGCTCCGGGAGTGTCTCACAGGCTCTTGGGGCCCATGGTGAGGAATCTTCCGGGGTACCGGGGGCCATGATTCCCTTGCACTCAGAATAGGGAACCCCTGCCCTCCGAGCCACCCTGCGGGACCTGGCAAGGGCCACCCTGGCAGGGCCAAGTTCACATTTCTGCGTGGAGCCTGGGGCTGTGTGCAAAGTCGGGTCTGCAGAGCCAAGGCTAGTGGTTAAGGCTGGGCCCACCCAGCCAGTGCTCCTTGTGCGGTCCTGAGGGATGGAAGCTGGGGCCCAAACACGGGGACCCCCGTTCTCAAGTGAGCCCTGCTGGGGCCAGCACCCAGCACCTCCTCTCAGGGTCCCCTCTGGTCCCCATCTTACACCCGGGGTCCTTCTCACGCTCCCTGGTGGGGCGATGGTTAAGGCCGGCTATTGTCCGGCCCCCAACTACCTGCCCAACGTCTCTGGAGACCAAGGAAGGGGCCAGTGGTACAGCCTCAGGGGCCAGGCAGCAGCCGATCCATGTCACGGCTCAGAGATTCATGGGCTCTTCCTCTTCCACCAGCTGCTCCGCGGGCCTGGGGGTGGACAGGTGAATGCTGCAGGCAGGCTTCGGTAGAGCAGCCCCTGTACCCCTGCTACAAAGCCAGACTGGTTCAGGGTGGCCACGGGGCTCTGGGGCTGCTTCAGGTGGGAGGATGAAGGGGTGGAGAGGCCACGGCCCAGTGTTACCTGTCCTTGGCCAGGATGCCCACAGAGAGTGACGCCAGTGCGGTCACAGCCTCGACTTCTGCGTCGGCCCCAGGCACCCTGGGCACCCAGAGGTTAGGCGAGGAGGCCAGGCGCTGCATGCAGCCCCAGTATTTACCTGGAGCAGGAAGTTGGGTGAGAAGCGTTGAGAGAGCGAGCCCATACCTCTCACCTAGAACACGAAGGATTCGCGTCCTCAGCCTGAGGTGTTTCTCTCCTGCTGTCGTTCAACGGCCCTGGCCCCACAGCCCCAAGGGAGAGCAGAGTGGTGCAGTGGGCCACAGGGTGTCTGCGACCACCCACCCAAGCCTGTGCCAAAAGCCCAGCCATGGCCGCTCCCAACGTGTGCCGGGGTCTCGAGAGTGCCAGCAGGGCCCACTGTGCCCAGTGGTCCGTGTCAAGTTACTACACACCCTGCTGGCCTGCTGACACGGGGTCTGGCTCAGGTGACCCCCCAGTAGGAGGGGGGCACGTGCAGGCAACAGGAGTGCAGCCACCCCACACGGCTGCCAGGACCACCACAGAGCTCACCCTGCTGACTGCCCACGGGGAGCACGCCAGCACAGCCCAGCCTGCAGCAGGGCTCCCCGAGGGCCCAGTGTTCGCACTGCTGTGTCCCCACTGCAACTAAGCTCTTGGTGCAGGGAATCCCTTCATCCCCTTCTGCAGCCCTGCAGCCTGCTCAGTAGACACCACGCTGAAGTGGAAGATGCTTTCCCATGTGGAGGTTACTCTCAGACCTGATCCATGAGCACACAGAGCTTCCGAGTGCCCTGAGGGCAGGACTGAAGGAGGAGGAAAGGCGACCCAGCCGGCCCTCCTGCTGGCCGGGTCCTAGTCCAGGGCTGTAGGTGACCCAGTGGTGGGGGGCTGCCCACTGCTGCTGCACAGAATCCCTATTCCCAGCCCAGAGCAGCACCTCTCGTGTAGCTGATGCAGGCATCCCTAGCCCATCATGGCAGGGGGACCTCTAGGGCCCCACCCCGAGGGCCTGCAGCGGCCCATCCACACTCACTGTGTGCCCGGATCACGGCCTCCAGGGAGCGGATGGCATTGAGGTTGGGTTTCTGTTTCCAGCTGTCCTCTGACAGGGGATCCACCTGCAAAATCAGTCCCTTGGTCACCCCGCCCCTGGGACCACAGTTCCGCCCTGGGCCCTGCAAGGACCTCACCCTTCTGAATGCAAACAGCTGGGTGCTGCTGGCTGGGAGGTAGGCATGGCTCAGCCACCCTGGCCAGGGACCCACCAGGGCCTGTGCGCCCTGTTGCCGCCCTGTCCCATCCCCTCAGCTCCCGGGGCAGTCCTGGGAGACCCTGGCTCCCCAGTGCACAGAAGCCAGAGCGGCAGGTGCAAGCGGCTTACCCTGTTGCCCAGAAGAGCCGCCACACACGCCTCAGAGGCGTCGCAGATGGCAGTGAGGTCATGCCCACCCTCCAAGGCCAGCACCACGGCGCCGCCTGCCAAGCTCATCAGCTGCTGCGTCATGTACCCAAAACCTGCAGGGGTGGGTGCAGAAACAGAAGTGGGCAGGGGCAGGGGCAGGGCGAGGCGGACCCAGTCCCTGGCTCTGGGTGGCCCCACAGCTTCTTCCTTTATCAGTATGCCTCAGGGTTGCATGCTTTCAAATGGGATCCCACGCCAACCCAGTGTTCCTGGCTCGAAGCACAGAGCGGTCAGAGCTGAGCTCCTCTGTGTCTGCCTGGCCCTCGATATCCAGAGCACTGCCCCTCACCACCTCCCCCACCCCCCCGCAGGAGTGGCCAAATGCAGCCCAGAACCACATGGCTGGGTCCCCAGGGCCCTGACTTGGTCATGCCAGTGTGGGTGCTAAGCGGACCTTGCCTGAGCTGTGCTTGTCTGAGTCCTAGGGCCTCCAGGTCGGTCCCCATGAGTCCTGCAGTCGCACAGAGCCCCGCCCACCGCCAGATTGGGGCGGCACCCACCCATTCCCCATAGTCTGGCTCCTGTCTCCCACACCCCTCTCTGCGGGCCCCTTACACTTGGCAGAGACGCGGTAGCCACCCAGTGGGGCCGGATGGCCCTCAGCAGCATCAAACCCCGCTGACACCAGGACCAGGTCGGGAGAGAACTCCTGGGCAATGGGCATCACTACTGTCCTAGAGGGTTACACGAAGGGAGGCGTCACCACGCCAGGCCCAGTGCCTGGACAGGGCTGAGTGGAGCCCAGGTGCCGGCCTGTGCTGCCCAGCTCCTGCCAGCTTTCTCAAGGGCACCTGCCTGATGGTCTGTGGCACTCCAGCTTCTTCCACCTGGCGGCCACCTTGTACACACAGCCTGAGGGTTCTGCCACCCAAGAACTGAGCCAGCAGGAGGCAGGCAGGAGCCAAGGGTGGGACACGGGAGGGACTGAAGAGGACTGCATGTGTGCGTGTGTGTTGGCAAGGGTCCCGGAAGGGGCAGTCTGACAGCCAGCTGAGCCAGTCTCTGGCTAAGCCACAGGAACTGGAAGTGCTTGGCTCACCTTACTGGCTGCCACCAAAGAGCAGATGGGTCCCCCTAGACCCAGAGGTCCTGGCTGCCAAACTCTACGCTTGGCCTCTCCTCCATAGGTGCCCAGCAGCTGCCTCTCTAGCCTTGACCCAACTCTGGGCTCCACTTTGGTGGAGCCAAAACCCTGGGTTCTGGACACAGCTGCCAGGAACATTCGTCCAGGGTCCTGCAGAAGTAGTTCTCGTGGAGATTATCTCTGGACAAGTTTCCACACTGGCTTCTGGGCTCCGTCTACCAGGGCAGGGTGAAAGGGCTCCTACGTAGGAAGCCCTTCTTTCAGAGTGACCTTTCCAGTGTGGACACTGCTTGAGGACAGCTGGAGGGTGTGGTTTTGTTTTTGTAAGTACTGAGGATCAAACTGAGGACTGTGCATTTGCCAGGCAGGCACCTATGCCACTGAGCTATCTCCCCAGCTGACAGCTGGAGTTTCTCCTCCGTGTTCCAGGAATCTTCTGGTGACTTAACGTGGTGACCTGCTGGCTCCACCCCACTGCTTCCCAGCATACTGTGGTGCTGGCTGTTGATCCTATGTGACTTAAGAACGGTCCCGGCTATCACACCCAGTCACTGGGTGAGGACAGGCTGGTAAACCCACTGGTCACCTCCAGCCTGGTGCTTCAGGGAAGGGGCCAGGCCACGGCTGGGAACTCACCTGAAGGCGGCCAGGTACTCGGGATCCCCCATGGGAGGATCCAGGCCTCCAGCCCAGGCCACGTTGACATTGAAGCCTTCACCGCTGCCAGCTCCGACCTAGAAAGGCAAGTGCCAGGGAGACCTGAGGAATGCGGAGCCCCAGCCCCAGGCGCCAGGGCTGCCAGTCTCCACCCACTTCCAGAGGGAGAGACAGTGCGAGAGACACCGAACCCCTGCCCAGGACGCTCAGCGTGGCGAGCACAGAGGGAGCACAGCAGTCGCCAAGCGGGACGACGTGGACCCAGCCCAGCGCCCTCACCTCGTCCACAGCCCCACTGCCGGGGAAGAAGTTGCCGTCATCATGGCGATGCAGGGAGATGTAGAGCACGCTAGGGTCCTGGTAGAAAGTCTGCTGGGTGCCGTTGCCATGGTGAACGTCCTGTGCAGGAGAGAAGCGGGGAATCAGGAAAGGTCCAGAAGCAGACGGAAGCCAGGACGTGTCGGCTTCAAGGTCGGTGACAATTCTGAGGCAGGCTCAGAACCTTATGCGGGGTGGGGCCAGAAAGCATGGTTCCTAGAGCTGTGTGGTGGGGGAGCCCCCCATAACTCACTGCCTGGCCCTGAGCGCCTATGTGTAGGGGAAGGCCAAGATTATCAACCAAAGTCAAAAGACAGCGCTCAAGGTGAAAGCACCTAGCCCTGTGGGAGACTGGAGGGGGCAGCCCTGCACACACCGCCCCCTGTGGGCCCCCGGCAGCTCCAGGACGTGGGCGCTACCACGTTCTGCTTAAGGGGAAACTGAGGCTCAGGGAGGTAAGGTAGAACACAGCCATGCAGAGGCACCACTACCACCACAGCCCGCAGACCCCAGGGTGCTGGGGAGCCAGACCCACCCAGTCCACGATAAGGATCTTGCTGGCTCTGCCTTGCTGCTGCAGCTGCCGGCAGGCGATGGCCACCGAGTTGAAGAAGCAGAAGCCCCTGCGGGGAGGAGAAGGGTACTGCCAGCCCATCCCCCATACCTCCAGGACTCCGGCAGTCTCTCCCCCAGGCCCTGGCTTGGCCCAGCCCGCAGCAGGGCCCTGAGGACCGGTCCCCACCTCACCCCACCGAGGACTCCCCCAGGCCTTACATGGCCGTGGAATGATCTGCGTGGTGTCCTGGGGGCCGCACCACAGCAAAACCGTTCTGGAAAGCAAAAGAGCACTTGGGACCCTCACGGCTAGTTCCTCACCTGTGGCTGCCTGAGCCTGCATCTAGCTCCAGGCCCCTCCCAGGATGGGCTGCAGGGCAGGGCCTATCTGAGTTTGTCTAGCCTTCAACTGTCATCCTGGGTCTTCACTGCTTCTGGGCTGGCCCTGGACACAACCTCTCTCGGGTGCGTCCTAGCAGTCATCAAGTGGCAGTGCGTTACGGCTGCTACCTGAGATCTGCATGCCAGGCCTGTACCAAGCATGCTATCACCCTTGTAGTGGCTCCAAAGGACAGGCACCACCCCTATTTCCAGTTTACAGAGGTAGGGAAAGATGCAAAGTTTAAGTAACTCTGCAGCTTGACCCCCGATGGCCACCCCAAAAGCTGGTCTGTACCCTTAACTGCAAGGCTCTGCCAGGAAGCCGCCACTGAGGCCCACCTGGGGACCAGCCCCAGACAGCGTGTGTGTGACCCGAGGACAACCCCCCACGCCCGCCCCAGGCACCTGGCCAAGGGCACAGGAGCACTGCGCTAACGCACTCCACAGTGCCTGAGCATGGGGAAGAACCACCAGGGGACACGCGGGGCCCAGAGAGACACCCGACTGTCCCAGCCCCAGATCTTTTTGTTATTGTTGTTGTTTCTGTGTGTGTACAGCACACAGCTTGGACTCGTAGTGATCTTCCTGTTTACAGCCTCCTCCCTAGTGCTGGGATTGCAGGCATGCGCCACAACGCCTGGACTCCATCACCAGCTCAGCATGCCTGGTGGTGGGGCCGGCAGCACGTGGTGCCAGGAATCAAACCCTGGCCCCTGCACTTGCCTAAGCAAGCACTTAGTCGCTGAGCTATCTCGCCAGCCTGCAGCCTAGGTCTTCAGTGATCTGGCTGCTTGGGACTCAGTGCCTCTAGGAGGACAGGGCCTGGCAGCTGGGCTTCCCGGGTCTCCAGTCTCACCCTGGCCCCAGAGCATCCCAAACCCTGTAACAGTGTCTGAGGGGAAAGAGAGGGCTAGCACATGGGACCTGGGCCCAGGTGCCACCCCGTGTGGCCGCTGCACTCAGCCGCCTCCCCTCCAACCCCCTACCTTGAGCTCTCTGGACGCTACTTTGAAGGCGAGGTCAGTGACACTACCCGCAGCCCAACGGGCGGCATTGGAAGAATGCAGCTCGTTCCAGATGGTATCCGTGTCCACCTGTGGGGGCCAGAGCCAGAGCCCGCATCATCCAAGGCTTCCCGTAGGAGCCAGCGCCCAGCAGGCAGGACCCACTCCAAGGCCAGGACCCAGGGGCAGGGAGCTGGGCAGATGGCGCTGCCTCCCCAGTGCCCCACCGCCCAAAGGCAAGGCCTCCGGCCCCCCAAGCCCATGGGACTGCTCCTTCCCAGTGTCAGTCCCAGCACAGCCCATCTGCGGCCACACTGTGGGTGGCAGCTTCACACCTGCCTCCCCCGCAGGGGAGGGGCATGGCGTTACCTGGGCGGGATTGGGGTTTGGGCCTGGAGGGGGTTTTAAGCCCCAGCTGAGTCTGCTCAGGCCCTGCCGGATGGTCGGAGCGGGAGGGGCCGTCTGCACCACTGTCTTCCACTCGGGGCCCCTAGCCCAGGCTGGGAGGCCCCCCAAACCCAGTCCCTGGGCCTCAAGGCTAGGGAGGGGCTGGGGGGCATGATGGGGAGATGGGGAGGGCGAGGCGGACCAAGAGAGGCGAGGAAGGCAGAGAGAGTCGCAAGAGGCTGGAGAGAAAGAGAGAGGACAGAGAGGGAGAGGAGGGAGGAGAAAACAGAAGCAACAACAGTTGGAAAAACCAGAAAGTGGCAAGAAATGGGAGTTGTGAACAGAGGCTGACTGGCTCCCAAGCAGCCCCCCACTAGAGCCCCCACTCAATGCTGCCTGCATGCCCCACTTCCACACACTGCGCTCGTGCCCCGAGGGACCGCCTCAGGCGGGGGAGCCACGCCAGAGGGTGCAGTGGCGTGAGGAAGCCAGGCTGGAAGGCCAGAAGCCACAGGATGGGCCTGGGCCTCCAGGGACACAGGGAGCGCACCTCAGAATCAGGACCTGCAGCCCAGAGTCTGGGGGCCGGCAGAGACTGGCCATGGCCTGGCCTCAGGGGCCTAAGAAGGACACGGTCCCAAGCTCCAGTCCCGGCCCTGTTCTTTGGGCTTCACTGAGTTTCTACCAAGCACCTCAGAAAGTGCAAGGTTCGGGGCTCCCCACTCTGGGACACTCATGGGTCCTGGTACACCTAAGCACAGGACCCACAGTTTCCTGCCTGGCGACCATGAGGACAGGTGGTGGGGGCTAGGCCTGGGAGAGCAGCGAGGAGGAGAGTGAGAGATCTTGGCAATGCCCGCCGGGGACCCTCGGCACTTACCCCAACGCCACCACAGGGCAGCATCACAAACATCCTCTGTGCCAGGAGCTCTGTGGGGAGAGGCCCAGCCCACGTGAGTGTGGGTGCCCTCTGCTTCCAGCCCAGCCAGGGGCGGGATGGCTCAATGGCAGGGGCAGGCGGGGGTGGGGGAGAGAACAGTGCAGGGAGGGTACGAGGGCATCAGAGGGACAGGACAGCGAGCTGGGCGGGAGGGGCAGCAGGCAGGGCTGCAGAGACAGAGGAGCCCCCAGGGAAGCGCCAGACCCCAGCCCTACCTGACAGCTTCTCGTTGTCCAGTTTGAGGCGGCTGAGGGGGTTGGTGCCATAGAGGAGCATGTGCCGCTCAGAGTGCACGGACTGCAGCTCCTCCAGGGAGGCCTTCCGGCCCCGGAGACACTACAGAAGCAGGCACCCAGAGAGCTCCTGAGCCCCTGCCCACCCTGCCCCCCACAGGCCCGGGCTTCCGGCCTTCCCGCCCCCAGGACGCTCACCTCACACTGGCTCCGGAGGCCGCGCTCCTGCAGCCGGGACCAGATGCTCTGGATGCGGCCGGCGTGCTCCGGGTGCCGGCTGTTGTCTCCGCAGGAGCACTGGTGCTTCAGCATCACGGAGTCGTAGACTAGCCCTGCAGGGCGGGCGCAGGGTAAGACGGGACCCCAGGAACCCCGCCAGCCTCCGCCGTGTAGACCCTCCTGGGCCAGGCAGGGGGCGGCCTCCTTGCCCCCTCCCAAGACCAGCCTGGTACTTTCTGGAGGCCCAACACCAGTCCCACTCTCGGGCATCATGCACCCAGGGGCTACCTGAGTGTAAGTGGGCAGAGTCATAACTCTCAGGGAATTCCCAGGCTAGGAACAGGGAAGCCCACAGTGACCCAGGCCGGGGATAAAGCAAATAGAGCCTGCAGCTGACTCTCCTAACTGTAAGTTGAAAATACCCTAGGGAAAATATTCACTGGTACTGAACCTACAGACTTCCCCCCTTATCCCTAAAGGATACATTACAACGACCAAGTACGTAGCAGTCACATCACATTAGGTGTGAGATGACTTAAAGCGTGTGGTAGGGCTGGGGGTGTCACTTGCCTAGCAAGTGTGCAGGTCACGGGCAAATTCTACACCACCTTACATAAGAGACTGGAGCATCCAAGGAGCCTGGTGTCGTGGGGTGGCAGGGCTGGGTGCTGGCACCAACCATCTCCAGGTACCAGGGACACCTCCAGGTGCCCCGGGGCTGCCTCTAGGGCTGGCCACGCACACTCCCGGGGAAGGAGCGGCTTCTGCACACCTCAGGATACCAGCAGCCTTCAAGGCGCTCACGCACCTGACCCAGGAGGGCCACTGCGGAAGCGTGAGCCTCAGGAAATTATTCCGGGCATGAGTAAAGGCTGTGCATAAGAAAGCTGAAATGGGGCTGGGGGACAGGGAGCAACCTAAATGTCTAGCGGCCAAGAGCCAGCAGTGAGCCACTGCAACGGAGTGGAAGGATCTGTTTTCGAGATTAATCATACCAAGAAGTGCTCCTCAAATGCCAACCAAAGACAGCAGGGAACAACACTCGGCTCACACGCTTGTGCTATCTGTATGACGTGAATGGCCAGAACGCTCTGGGCTGAAGGACAGCAGCACTTAACGGGGGCTGGCCATGGGGGCAAGAAACCCACACTGCTCACCTGGGCCTGACAGCCACTTACTGCGTGACTACAGGCTGGCGCCCGAGGCCCGGAGGAGCCTTGCTGGCTGGGCGTGTAGGACGGTCACACCCCTCCCCCAGCACCGTGGGCCACGGCCAGACCCTGCACGCAGGACCTCTAACAGGTCCTCTGCAAAGACCCTGGCACTGCCATGGAGAGAGCCGGGCTGGCGCACCTGAGCCCCGGCCCTCAGCTGCCCGGCGACTGCTCTCACCTGTGATGAAGGGCAGGGTCTTGGCGGGGCCTTCAGAGCTGGAGAGGACCCGGGGCTGGCACACGGGCTCTGGGGCTGACAGTGAGGCGGGCGCAGCGGGGGAAGACTGGGTTCTGGACAGGAGCCGGTGTCCGCCCTGGGCCAGGGGAAGCAGCACGGGGTCCCCAGAGCCTGCCGGGGGTGGCCGCCCAGCCAGACGCTGCTGCTCCCGGAGCAACACCTGAGGGAAACGGAAATGGAAACAGGGGCCTCAGTCTCCCCACGTTTGCTCCACCAGCTCCTGCTCAGGCCTTGATCTTCCCCGAGGGGCCCCAAACCCTGCTTTCCACCTGGGCATGGCTATGACTCTGAGCCCCCAGCAGCCCTTTGGAAGACCCATACCCAGACTGGCCACCACCTAGCACTCCTGGGCCCTGGGGGCCCTCCAACCAGGATGGCCGCATCCCCAAGGACATGGGACCTGTTCTGGACTGTTACCATGGCGATGGGAGACATGTCCTCCCCCACCACCAAGCTGAAGCCCACCCCCGGTACTTCCAAGTGGCCTTATTTGGACACAGTGTCTTTGCAGAGGTAATTAAGGTAAGATGAGGGATGAGGGGACTGCTGAAAAGAGGGAACGTGAACACACAGGCAGGCGGAGGAAGGCCTGGGCAGGCAGGGAGCCCGGCTAGCTGTAGGCCGGGCAGCCTTGGACATCTCCGTTACAGCCCCCGACTCCGTCCCAGCCTGACTTCAGGCTTCTGCTTCCAGCTCGGCCAGGTGGCAATGCTCTGCTGGGCAAAGCACCCATGTGTGCTGCCTGCTGCAGCAGCCCCTGCAGCAGGACCCCACGGCAGGGTCCCTTGGGTGTGAGCTTGTGCGGCAGGCACCAGGGCCTACCTCAGCCCTACTGCCAGACATGCGAGGAGGGGTCTCAGGCGGTAGCAGCAGGAGGAGGAGGAGGAAGGGGAGGAAGAGGACAGGAGAGTACACGGAGCAGCCAGCTAGGCAAGGAGCACAGTTCCGCTCAAACTGTATGTGTGTGTGTGCATGGAGGGGGCTGGGCATGCGTGTGAGCATCTTGTGCTGCAGCCATGCCTGGTGTGGCACCGAGGACCAGTGGAGCCACCCTGGCCCCGGTACGTCCCCGGCACGGACCCTTCTCTCCCTCTTGCATCTACTGCAGGGCTGCGGACCTCCCTGAGGGCACCCAGCGGTACCTGCTGGTGCTGCTGCAGGACGGGGCCCCTGGCCTCCGGCTGCCTGTGCTCTAGGCTGCCGTCCACCACGTGGCCGGAGCCACTGCCATCGGCCTCCAGGTCCTCAGCCGAGGGTATCTGCTGTAGCCGGGGCTTCTCACTTGGCTTAGCTGTTCTCTGGGGAGGGGTGACAGCCAGCTAAGAAGCCCCAGCAGAGCCAGCGGCATGCCCGCCCATCCTGCCAGGATACGGCAGCCACTTCTCTTCTGTCTCCCCTGGCCCCGCTCTCCCAAGTCACCCTTCCATGGGCACCTCCCTGCCTAGTCCTTCTCACCTTGACCAGCGGGAAGTGAGGTTCCAGCTGCTCCAGGCAGGGCTGCAGGGGGCCCAGCAGCGCGGGGCCACCGGTGCTGGGGGGCAGGGGCTCGGAGCGGGTGCGGCTGAGCGGCCGGTGGAGGCCAGACGCGCAGAGCTGCTCACTGCTCAGCAAGGACTGGGCGAGGTGGAAGGGCAGGGGCCCGAAACCGGGCACTGGAAATAAGGGGGTGCTATGTGAGGAGGAGGCCATAGAAGGAGGCAGGGTCGAGGGCTTCTAGGGGATGCACGGGAGGGGGCTGAGAAGCCCTGGGGCTCACCAGTCAGCAGGGGGGCACGAGAGACCGCAGGGTCCAGGAGAAGAACGGGCTGTAGGCGGGAGGGCAAGGCACCCCCCGTCTCGGGCTCCAAGCTGTGGGGCAGGAAGAGGGAGGCATGGGGGGTCCCCAGGATGGGGCCCCGAGGGCCCAGAGTCGGATGGGTCCTGCGGTCTCCATCAGCCTGTGGGAGAGGCAAGGGGAAGTCACGGGGGGAGGGCTTCAGCAGGGCCAGGAGGGGACAGGCAAGGCAGCAGGGTGAGGGCGCGACAGAGGCTGAGGAGGGGCGCCCCAGCCACTCACCCTGGCCGGGGCGGGCAACCCCAGCGTGATTGCGGGTAGCAAGGACACTGTCGGCAGGGCGAATGGAGCCAGAGAGGTCTCCTGCAGCCGCAACCGCTGGCCCAAGAGCGCCTGCTGTGGGGAGCAGGGTGATGGGTCACGGGTCCCAGACCTCTAACCCAGCACACCGACCCCAGGACACCCAGAAGACCTTGTCGGGGCTGCCCGGGCCTTCGTTTCAGAAAGAGGTCAAGCTTGCAAGTGCCTAGGAGTCTGTGCTGCAGGGCCTTACCTCAGAGCCCAGGACGGGGTTGGGGCCATGCTCGCTGTCATTGGGAGAGCTGCACCCTGAGGCAGGCGTGCTGCTACTGCTGGGGGATGAGTCTGGTGGGGAGCAGAAAGGAGGGTGGTCAGGGCCCTGGGTTGTGCAGTGCCGACCGGCGCACCCGGCAGCGTGGCTGGCACTCCTGCGCACGGAGGAGGACGGCAGCCGCAGCTAGCCTGCGGCACTGCCAGGCTGTCTTTCAAGACGTCGCCTTTTCTGGACACAGCTCAGCTAAGCAGCTACGCAGCCTGCTGTGTGACACACACGGAGGCACCCCGAGGGGACCCCGCCTGGCTGGGGCCTGAGCCCAAGGCACCCGTGCCCTGCGACAGCGGGCAGGACGCCGCCCAACGGCCCTCACCTCCCAGGGGCTCCGCAGGCCGCCGGCGGAGGCTGGATGGGGCGCTCTCCTTCCTGAGCAGGGGGTTCTTCCTCCGCTCCAGGGACTTCTTGGGCTTGTAGCGCAGCTTCAGGTTGGGCTCGGAGGCTGCAGGAGCCCAGCATTACTCAGGCCCCGGCTCCTCCCCGCTTCCCTCCAGTCACCTCCAGGGGTCCGACCCACAGCCCTGGCCCTTCCCGAGCTCTCCAGGAGGACCCTGCTCACCTGTCTTACGCAGGGGGAAGTGCTCAGGGGGGTCACTGGGCAGGCTGGGAACAGGCGGCAGAAAGCTGCTGAGCACGGAGCGGGCGGCTCCTTCCGTGTCCAGGGGTTCAAGCGCTCTGTGGAGCAAGTGCCAGGGTGACTGAGGGCCAAGCCCCAGGCCAGGGACTGCGCTGGCACGGCCCCTTCCTCAGCAGGCCCCAGGACTGCCGCGGCAGCGGGGGCGGGCACAGCAGCACAGGGACCGTCTGCAGGTGGCAGCAGTGGGCCACAGCCCAGGGCTCCGATCTGGGCATGGCAGCCAGGAGCTGGGCACTCAGGTGGATGGCCCCGGGACTAGGTATCTCCTGCTGTAGGAACCAGGCTGCTGCTGGACTTAGGGGAATATACAGGGCAAGGAAGGGCTCGTGTGCGCCCGAAGGGCCCTGGGGGGGCATTGAGGAGGACAGCAGGTGGCAGTCAGGAGGAGCTTGGGGAACACCCATTTCTACCAAGGGTGATGGGGGAGGGGCAGCTGTCTGTGTGCACCAAGGGACATGGAGGTGGGGGTGGGGGCAGGGGATCACCTGTAGGGGATGCTGGGGCTATTGGTGTGCACGGTCCTCTCCAGAGCCGCCTGCTGTTTCTTCAGGATCACCTCAGCCAGTTTCTGCTTGACCACACTGCTGGCCACGGCACCTACAGGGCAGAGGCCATGGGGGTTGGGAGCAGATGGACAGGTGGCCTCGGGCACACTCTACCCCTCCTTCCCCACCTCCAGGACTCAATGTCCTACCCAGCACAGCCTCAGGGGACTGCGAGACCCAAGGGCCTGTGCCACCTGTGAAGCCTATGGGCCCCGCAGGGCCACAGGCAGAGGGCATGAAGTAAGGGGCCACGCTCCCACCTCACTCTCCAGGCCAGGGGCAGGACGTGGACACCCAGGGTGGACACAGGGTGGGCGGAGTGTCCTTACTTCGCTTGCTCTTGTCCTTGTTGAGAAGCTGCCGCAGCTCTTGCTCCTGCTGCCCGCCCTGCAGCTCGGGCATCGATGGGTCCATGGACAGCTATGGACAGATGAGCGCAGCTCAGATAGGCAGTGTGGGGGTCGAGGCTGGGGTGGAGGCTGGGGTCTCCATGCTTACCCTCATGGGCTCGGCTGGGCGCTGCTGCTGCTGCTGCTGCTGCAGGCCTGCTAGGAAGAGGTGGCGGTGCAGGCGCTGGGGGTGCTGCAGGGCCAGCAGCGGGGCCTCTGGAGGGGGCTCCACCGAGGGCCGCTGGCCCACGCGCAGGTCCATGGGCTGGGTCTGCGAACCTGGCGTGTCTGCTCGGGGTGCGGGGCAGCCTGGAGACACAGAGCGCAGGTCAGGAGCCAGTCACCACCTTGGCAGCAGCAAAGCCCCTCGCCGTCCTCTCCCACCGCAGCCTCCACGGGGTCCACTGAGCAGACTCTTACCTGTGCAGGGGCCCGGCTGCATGGCCACGTGAGGTGCAGAGCACGCACACTCTAGCACCACGGCTCAGTCACAGCCACCTGACTGCCCGAGAGCACAGCGTCTTCCCAGGAACTCGCTCCTCCCCTAGCCAGGGTGGCCTCCCAGGATGGCCCGAGCTGGGCGCTGCCCCTCCCTCTCTCCCTCTGCACCCTTGGAAGGAGGGGTTTGCCCGGCTGCCTCCTTCCTGATGAACTGAGCAGACAGGCCCACATGTCAGCCTCCAGCTCAAAGGGCCTCAGAGGTGGGGCCTGGAGCCCACGGCCAACCCCGGTGGCCACCGTGAGCCTGCAGGGCCTGTCCTGGGGCCGTTTCCTCAGCTCACCCGTGCCCACTGGGTGAGCCCCACTGAACAGGGTGAGAACACCAGGCCTAACTGCCTCCTCGACACTGTCCACTGTCCTACTGCCACGCCAGAAACACCCTGCCAAGGCCATGGGTGATGGGCCACGTATGGCTCGCCACCAGACCAGGGTCCACACCAGCACAGTGAGCTCCATCACTGTGGTGCAGCTTCTGCTGTCCCTGGGCCTGGGACTGAGGGGCACTGCAAAGGCAGGCGAGCAAAACACCTGCTGTGGAGCTGGAAATGCACGACTGCCAATCATAACCCCAACAGCGTATGTGGTGCAGACCCCGCCCTGCAAGCCAGCTGTGAGCCTCCCCAGGGAGAGGCCCAGGCTCGAAGGCGCAGGAGCCGCTCTAAGGCCATCCACCAGCGGTGGAGGCGGTTTCTCCTCAGGCAAAGGAAAAGGGACTGACGCCGTGTCACTGCGAGGCCTCGCTGAGCAAGCACACAGGCCGCCACCTTCCACTCGGCTCCTGGGGCACCAGATGTGGGCCGCGGGGGACAATGCACAACTACATTCCCTGCGCTGCTTGCAGGCCGTGCCAGGGGTCCGAGCCTCATTCTGGTTAAGTCCCTCTGTCAGTGCCAACACACTCCTGCTGCTCGAAAGGCTCCGTCCGTCCTCCCAAGAGCTGGGGCACCAGCTTCCTGGTGATTCCCCGGCTGACACGGGGCTCAGGGAAACCCAAGGTGCCCCCCCACCCCACCTCGAGGCCAGCGGCTTCAGCCTCACGCAGCCAGGGAAAGGCGCTGCCCGGAGTCCTGCGCACGCCCAAGGGCTCTGTTGCCTGGTGTCCGCGCAGCCTGCTAGTCTACACACACACACACACACACACACACACACACACACACACACACACACAGCCAGCCAGCAGGCTCGGCCTTGCAGGAGCCCGTGTGTCTTCTGTCTCCCAGGTCCTCACGCGGACTTGCTACCTCTCCACGTGTTCCAAAGCCGGCGTGGGCCTCGTGTTCCGAGACACAGCCCAGCAGCCTGTCCCGCCTGGGCTTCCCTTGGTGGCCGGGGGGCGGGCAGGGGCCCCGTGGACAGCACCACCTCCGGGGGAGGCTCCACAGCCCATGACTCGGTTCTGTCCACTGCTCACAACCCTCGGCCCCGGCACACCGCAGATGTCAGTGAACAAGTCCCTGTGCCTCTCTTCAAATCCCGAGCAAGGTGCCCTGGCCCAGGGCTGCGGCTCTTAGGGATTCTCGAACGAAAGGATGAACTCGGAACCTGCTTCTCTCGTCCGGCGCTGATCCCACTGCTTTTCTCCTCTCATCCGCGTGCCCTGCTTCCCCGAGCTGCCTGAAGCTTCTAGACAGCTGGGATGGGAGCGAGAAGGCGTGGCCTTCACCTCTCCCGGCCACACCGGGGTGCAGCGCACCAGCCGTGTCCTGCACACAGCAGGGCCTCAGTCCACACTGGCTGGAGTTGAGGATGGGGGAACCTCAGCCCTGCGGGTGACATCTAGGCCTGGACGCGCCTCCTAAGGCAGCAGCCTGCCGCCCACGCCAGTCCTTCTGCAGGGTGGGCCTACTGGACTGTGTGGGGACCAGCGGGGAGGACCAGGGAGAGAGCATCTCACCAGAGGCAGGAGCAGCAGAAAGCGCCCCTGGCCACCAGCCGGCCACAGGAGGCCGGGATGAGGAAGCCCCAGAGCGTACCTCAGCAGTGCCTGACATGGCCACCTCAGCAGTGCCCGCCGTGGGCCGGGGCCTGTGCATCACTGTTACTGCCTTCTGTCTCACCAAGCCCAGCCAGGACAAGAGGCGGCCCCGGCTCTCCTTTTTCTGTGGTACTTCCTAGCACCGAGATGCCCCTCTGATCACCACCCTCACTCTCCCCTGACCCCAGCCTCCCACCTGCTGGGACAGCGCCCTACTGCATCTCAGCCTCGACTATCCTATGTCCTTCCCTCCTCATGCTCGCCATCGCCTCCCACAGGCCTGATGCTTACTCATGCCAGGGGCTGGGGCAGCCCCCCTCCCCAGCCCAGTCCCATCTGTAATAAGGAGAGGCAGAGTGAAGGGTGACGGGGGCAGGGCAGGGGCATCTGGGCCTACAACCACGACTGACTGAGGGATGGAGACCTCAGCTGCCCAGGCGCAGCCCACAGCGAGCACCTCAGCAGGCTCCGCTGGCCAGCAATGCCCTCAGCCCTCCCCGAGGCAGCCAGATACAATCTTCTCTGGGCAGCCAGGCCAGGCTCCCGCAGCTGGAAGGGAAAGAAGTGCTCTGGGAGCTGAGCAGGGGCCTCTGAGGCCTCCCTGCTGGGACAGAAAAGGTGCTGGAGAGAATGGAGGCTTCCCCTAGGCGGGCCAGGTCTCGGTCAGGCCCACTCTGGAAGGGCAGTCAAGCGGTGGGTCTGGAAGACACGGCCCAAGAGCCCCACAGGAAGGACTTCTTTCCTCACAGTGCTCCCTCCAGCACCCTGCTGCTTCTGCTGTCCTGGAGAACGGACTCACTCAACCTCTTTCTTGAGCGACAACATTTTTTTAAGTCACCACTCTGGGTCTTCTATCCATTCCAAACACAGGTCACCCAAGGTACAGCCCCAAGCTGGTGGGCAACAGAACACCCCAGGAGCTACAAGCCATGCTGGGAAGGGAGGTCCGAGGGGCATCCCATGGCATCTGCCAAGGTGGACATCTTTCGCCCTGCCACCTGTGCTTGGGGGCAAGAGGGAAGTGACGGAGGAGGCTGCCTGAGGGGTGCATGGTGGGCACACAGAAGCTCCTCGGGCCACACCTCAGGCAGAGGTCTGTCTTTTCTCTCTTAATGTATCCAATACAGGGTCCTACTACATAGCTCGGACTTGCAGTGATCCTCCTGTTTTCGGCTTCCTCAGTGCTGGGACTATAGATACGCACCACCACACCTGGTCTTGGTGGCCAGCTCAGTGCGCCTAGGGGCCAGGGCACAACTGATGCAGCACATGTTGCCAGGGATCAAACCCAGGTCCTTACGCTTGCCTAAGCAGGCGCTTAGCCCACTAAGCTATCTCGCTGGCCCTCAGAGGGCGTTCTCAAAGGGCTATGCCTCGGGGCAGCCATGGGCACAGCAGAATTGCACCTGGCCCTCAAATACCAGCACCCCACACTTGGGATGACAGAGATCAGTAGGGTCACTGCCATCACTCCAACCTCTCCCTGTGTCCTGTGATGTCATCTGTCAAACAAAGCCATCCAGGGAGTGCTCATGATACAGAGGAGGGGGCCCCCGCCCTGGGACACAGCCCCCACTGTGGGTGTCTAGGACCTGCTCTTCCTCTGCAGGACCCGCCCTCCAGAGAGGTCTCTGGGCTCGCTCCGGGTTCATTTGCTGGAGACTAGGTCAGGCCTCGAGTCCCTCCTGGAGAACACTCTCCCCTGACCCAGTCCCTTCCCTGCCTGACAGGGTCAGCAGCCCTCCTGCTTCAGGGCAGAGCCAGGTCCTCTGTGCCTGGCTCCCCTGGGAGCCACAGGCTTCGGTGAGACATTCTCTGCATAGGACAAAAAGGAGTGATGCTGAGCTCTGTGGTGCTGGTTGCCAGATCCAAAAGAGACTCCATAGTGGTGAGCTCTGCCGTCAGCTGTGCTCAGGGAAACTGCATGTGCACACACACGCGCGCGCGCACACGGGCGCGTGCCTGCTGGCCAGGGAGCTGTTTTCCAAGTTGCTCAGGAGCCCTGCTTCTCACCCTCTCCCTGGCTCTGTGGAGGGGGCCATCAAACTCAGAGGCACCCAGCATAACCGGGACAAAGACCTGGGAACGGCACTCCGTGTCCCAGGGAGTGGACAGGCACCTGGGTCCTCCACAGCTGAGCTACAGGGACACTATCCCGTCCCTGGCACGTGAGCAACAAAGCTGGGCAAGGGACAAAGGCTAACAGGGAAGGGGAGAGGGCTTCCAGAAGACCCAAGAGCGGGCGAACAGGAGAAGGAACACAGCAGCGGCCAGAGAGTACACCGGGGCTGCGAGAGCGGAGCAAGGCCCTTCCGCCCCAAGAGGGGCTCCAGATCATGAGGCGAGCCTCGGAGTGAGAGGTCCCTGGGAAAGCCTCTCACCCAGTGCAGGAGGACAGGGTGAGGCGAAGGTGTCAGGTCTGGGACAGGGGAGGCCAGGCTGGGCAGGAAGGGAGTCCCCAGTGCAGCTCAGGCCTCCACAGAGGTCACCGGGCCTGGGGCAAGGAGATGGAGTATCATTGAGCCCCGACTCTCACTCTGAAGATATTTCAAAGATAACCTACAATCTTTTAAAACATTAAAAATACACTCTGCCCACAGGAACTAAAAATATCCCAAGAGCTCCCAAGAAAAGCACAAGGGGAAAACATGAGTTTCTCATTCATCGCAAACTGCCGAGAGCTTCCCAAGAACTACCTTTTTTTTTTTTTTAACTGTTTAATTTTTTATTTATTTATATTATGGCCAGCTCAGCCTGCCCTGGGGGGTGGGACTGGCACAGCATGTGGT